>PVKC010001054.1:0-54912 GCA_004027635.1 Crocidura indochinensis
AAAAAAATTAAAACAATATTAATCTGGAGCATTTGGTATTTAAAACTATTAACGTAAAATTAATATTCAAATATAGCACTATGTTATCAAATGAAATCTTTATAGTAGATGGAAAAATTAAATGTTATTTTTGCTAGATCTTATAATATATCATAATATTACTGGAGTAATATGCAGGAGTTAATACTTTTATTTCGTTACAAATTATCTGTTGGATGTTGACTATGCTCAAGTGATCTAAGATAAAATGAATATAATATCAAATATTTCTACTAAAATATAAGAGTTATTTGCCCTCTAAACACAAATGAAGACTCTGAGATGAGAGTAGGCATCTAAAATATTCTACAAATACATCTAGAAATAATATTTTTAATTCTTCATAAAGAATTATTTTAATGGGTGAAGGAAGCTAAAATAGCAAGTTGCAAAAATAAAAGAAGTGAAAAGTCTAGTAAAAAAAAATGTAACAGCAAAGCAAATATACAGAAAGAAAAGAAGACCAAAGAAAGAAAATAAAGGTTGAAAGGGAGAAAATATTTAGAAATAATGCAAATTATTGAATTTCAGGATGTGAACAGGGATAAGCAATCAAAAGATTCAATACAGTACAATAAGAATAGTCTCACCTTATTGCATTAAATTTGCTCATTAAAGAGTCCAGCAGACTGAGAACAAAGTAAAGTCAGAAAAGAGAAATGAGAATTTTTTTTTACTCCTTAGATAAAACATCATTTTGAAAATGAGAACCTAAAGAAAATAGCTTTATGGTCAAAAAGTAACAATATCTTAAGTACTAATTTTATAACAGTAATATATATTTTCTAAAAGAAAGAATAGAAAACACACAAGAATTAAATAACCACAATCACTTGTCTATAAACTAAATTATAATATGTAATTAACCTTAAATTATAACTTCAAAAAAAAGTATTTAGTTGTATATATCACTCATCTAGGACTTTATATGTATCCTTTTCACAATACTCTATCTTTATAAATAAATTATTTAACTTCATATTAATTAAAGTAAATAATTTATCTTTATGTGAGCAATAAATATAAATAAAATAAATAGTTTTTCTATGTCGAAATGACTTACTGATTCATTTTAACATATAACATTTTATATAATTTCACAATATTAATATAATAGTCAAATGATATATACATATAACTTTATATAACTAAAATACACATTTCCATAAGGCATATCTACTTTATTCATTTGTTAGAAAGAGTACTTTATTTTTCCCCTTCTTATTAAATCCATTAAGGAAAAATATTTCTAATAGACATGCTATAAAGAACAAGAAAAATGAGATACACAGGGAATAAAAGCTTTCTAAAATGTTAAAAGTTACTAAATGTGTTTATTTTTATACAACAGTCTTGTTCTAAATTTAAGGGTTATTTTTACTATTTAATCCTTTTCTTCTGATTACCCTATATTTATAACCCACTAATCTGACTAATCTGCTTTTCAATTTTCTATATTCCTACCATACACCAAGATATTTATGCTAAAATTATCAACTATGAAACTAAACTAGTCATCTTTATCTATTTTTATTTATTTATTTGGTTTTTGGGTCATACCCAGCTGAGCCCAGGGTTACTCCTGGCTCTATGCTCAATTGCTCCTGGAAGGCTCGGGGATGCTGGGATTCGAACCACCATCCTTCTGCATGGAAGGCAAATGCCCTACCTCCATGCAATCTCTCTGGCCCCACTGGTCATTTTTAGAAAATACAATTCAGTGCTCAAAATGTGAGTCTAAACAATGCACATCTGTAAGTCTCTTTAGAGCCAATGTTAAAACAAGCACATAAAAAAGTTTATGAACTATCAATAGTTTTCATCTTACCAAAAGGATATCAAGGAAAACATAAGGGTTGTAAATAAAAATTCATGTATACTTAAATTTAATATTTAAGACCCATAAAAAGAGGAAAACAAGCCTGGTACTTGAATATCTAGGAAAAGTAATGGTATTGGTTCTTTATATCATTGTCCTAAATTCCATAAACTTTTTCTTAAAGGGGCAAGCAGAGCTCAACAACCACAGGGACACTTGGAAATGTTTGGGCCTGGAGGTGCAGTATAGGGCTAAAATTTTATTTTATTTTCTCCAATCTTTTATGACTTTAATAATTCAATAATTAAAAATAAGCATTCTTACCAAGATTCCCCATTAAATACTGCAATAGACCCATTCAGATTTACTGAACACAGATTTATCTATTGCTTCAATTTGCATAAATTTCCATTATTTTTTTGATAGGTGGAACACCAAGCAATACGTGGGCACTCCTGCTCTGTGCAAGAGTAGAACTAGCGGTGGGAGAAGGAACATGGATAGATAGAGAACCAGGTCACAGAAAGCATGAAGTCAGCCATTCATTAAGTCATCTCTTTGGTTCATTCCATTGATTCCTTAATATTTTTTCCATTTTCTCTCTATTCTTATTTATTTTTCATCTTTACTAGAGCAGCCTACACAATATTTTCAATAGATTCACTAAAATATAGTACTGAGTTGGCACACTACAGCAGGGTATTATATCCATCCCACCATTGTTTCTTACATTAAAGTTTTATTGCAACATAGTCATACCCAATCATTTCTCTATTGTCAGTTGCTGGTTTTCTGATAGTATGACAAACTGAAAGACTGAAATACAGACCATTTGGGATATTCTAAACATAAAATAATATCCAGCTGGGCTTCACAGAAAATGTTAACCATAGACTGCATGCCATAAAGGTATAAAAAGAAAGACATTTGCCAACATCTATATTATTTTAATAGGGGCCACACCAATGCAACATGGGAGGGTAGATGCCACTGTTTACCCAAACTTACTCTGGGGATCATGAATAGCTAGGTATGGAACCCAGGATCTCACATATGCAAGACATGTAATTTACCAGAGTTACAACCAAGGTGTTATATATTTTTAATAATTGTCTCTCACCAGAATATATGAACAATTCCTAGTGAGTCCATTTTAAATCACCAGCATAGGATTCAATCTCATGTGTTTGCTTATTTTTTCCAAGTTTTTTCATAAAGTATATTACCTACCAATGTGTTTTCAGTTTCATGTAGTCTAGTATACAACTTAACTACATTTTAATTTTTATAGTACAAAATCAAGAGAAATTCAACAAATAGAGTAAATTCAGACAATCTACAAGGTATGATTCACAGTGAATAATAAAAATGATACACAATTTCAGAAGGTAATATGCTTAATTATAAAAGTAAAAATTAAATTCTATCAATGTGACATTTACAGGCTGGTTATATTTAGATATTTTGCTTTTTTTAATTTTCATAAAAAGGAATGACAGTTATTTCTATTATTACTAATACCTCTAGTATTTCTAAAAGTACATAATACTTCTCAAAGTGCTATCCAAACTACCTCACTTGACTCTGCCTCTCACCTTTTTAAACATCTACAGCCATCTCTGATCTAAGAATATTGATTCCCCATGACTTCCTAGACTATGGCTTAGGTAACTAGCAAAAACTTGGAGCACAGGACACAGAAAACTGAACACATCAACAATGTTGGAACAACCTCTAGAACCTTAAAGACTCTACCCTAGGCCTTGTCCTAAGACATGTGCCAATACCGAGATTGCTTTCTATAGTGACCTGATTTTCTCATCCACAACTGAAAGTTTCCTGACACCTCCACAACAACAAAAACAAACAAACAAAACCCCTGGGATATGGCAATGAGAAGGTATAGAGCCAGTGGTTGTTCCCATGACAATATGCTCCAGGAATGAAGAAACCCTGAATCCATTAGGCCATGGAAATTTCCTTACTTCCCCAATATTTACTGTGCCTATACAAAAAAAAAATGGGTAACACCAAACCCTGCCACTCCATTATTCCTTTTTCTGATTTTGTTTTATTTATTTATTTACTTATTTTTAGCCATTTTTGATATTATTTTCCTTCTCTTTTTTCTTCCACCTCTTTTTTTTACTCTTGTGGATATTATTAGGTGATTTTTAAATTTCATTTGCTTTTAGTAGTTGATACCAAATTTTCCCTTCTCCTTTTCTTAACCTTTTTATCTCAAACAGAATAGCACAACTTGAAGCATTCAGACTCATAGAGGGCCAGTCATATGACCATGCAGTGTAAATAAAAAATGATCAGACTGGAACACCAAACAGAATAGATACCCGACCTACAACAAGCTGTTAAGTGGAGACCAGTTACACTAGTATTCTGGAGGTGAAGATGGGGAGCGCAAAGAAGGGAGATATGGGAGACTTGCTGGGAACAGGAGTGGAGGAAGGACAACATTGATGGTGGGAATGCCCTTCATTCATTGTCACTATGTACCGTAAATAATTCTGTGTAATGAACTTCAGTCACAATAAAAATTTAAAAAAAAAAAGAATATTGATTCCCATGCTCTTAGCACCAAATAATGTCTTTTAGTATCTATAATAAGCAGTTAATTAATTGCTTGAGATTTTGGTATTTCTTCTGTTTTCCTATATGAAAAACACTTTTTCCATTTTCTTTACTTCCCATCTGTAAATCTTAACAAAAATATGTAATTTTATGAATATTAATGCTGAAAATTATTAATATGTCCTTATTTTTCTCAATAGTTCATTGAACTTGCACATATTCTCTTTCATTAATTTTTCCTGCCCACAAATCCTGAGATAAATGAGCTTTCCTACAATCATCTTTTTATTCCTACTATCATCTTTATACAACAGTCATAAAGTCACATGAAAGAATGCAGACTATGATGCCCAAGCTCTATGCAATAACTCTTTGTGTTGCACACCTACTGGAAGGGGACAATTGCATTCTCTCAACAATAATAAGTCCTTTGATGGTATGTAGCATCAAAGAAACTCATACTGATGTGTTTCTACATCAGTAAAAGAAGAAAATATGAAAAAAGTTAGCCTTCTTTTAATGACAGTTTATTTAAGTTAACCTAAAACTCTGAAGCAAAATCATAATTCTCTCTGCCACCAAATAAGAGTGAAAAACCCACCAGCCACAAATCACCCCATACTTAATATGAAACAACAAAAATAATACCTTTTGAAAAAAGTTATCAGGATGGCTAGACCTCAGGCAAGTAAAGTTTTTAAAAATTGATATCTTATATTATCAAACTATAAAATAAGGTGATGTAAAAAAACAAAAAAACAAACAAAAAGGGGCCAGGCGGTGGCGCTAGAGGTAAGGTGCCTGCGCTAACCTAGGACAGACCGTGGTTCGATCCCCCGGTTCCCCATACGGTCCCCCGTGCCTGCCAGGAGCGACTTCTGAGCGAATAGCCAGGAGTAACCCCTGAGCATCACCGGGTGTGGCCCAAAAACAAAAAAATAAAAATAAATAAAATAAAATAAGGTGATGTAAAGCAGAATATCTTGTAAAGACACTAGATAGCATATAAATCTGTGATGAATACATTGGAATAAAATGTATTCAACAAAAACATCATTGTGACCTTGAAGCTATTTAAACAAGCACAAAATCTATATTTGAGAATAGCAAAAATGTACTTATAAATTGCTAATTCTCCACATAGAGATACTGCTTTTCCTAAAGTAAATTAGAGGATAAATGCCTGTTTAACAACAAGCAGGTATAAATGATATTCTCAAATGTCTTATCTTTAGTTTGTCAAGGTTTTTAAATCCCTCTTGAGCTGGAGTACCATTTTTAGCTTGGCTGGGTTACAATGATACTGAACAATATGAATGATGACACACAAGACAGCTATATGGACAGAGCTGTCCTCAGCAAGCCAGCTGTGCTAACACCTGTATGTCCTGTTCAGATGATCTTTGGAATCAGGATCAAGAAAGTAAGAACGAAAAAGAGTTCAAAGATCATAAATATCACTGAGAGTCATTAATGAATCATTAAACACTGAAAATTTAGCAGCAAAAGAGTATGCCTCAACTTTTAAAATACAGCCAATTACACTAATTAAAGTTTATATGGTTTGTATTACTTTTAAGTGCATGGGAAATTAAAACTAAAATATAACTGTATTATCAAATATACTATTTACATATTTTAAGATATAAATATAAAAATTACATTTAAGAACTTGTCTATATAATGTTTTCAACTGTCAGATTACTTAATTCTATTCACAACTTAATCAAAATAACAATTTTTCTATTTATGAGTTCAAGTAACTTATCTAAAATTTTGTTACTAAATACTCTTTCTTAACAATTATTAAAACTGAATTTAGACTTTTTACCCTAACTACTGATAAGGAAAACTAAATATATATCCTATTTTTTAAAATTGAGTAAATAAGAGTAATATTATCACAGGACAAAAATTCCAGTAATAATATCACAGGATTTCAGTGGAATTTTGTGATGGCTTACTCATATTTAGAGATGATAGCAAAAGTTTTATCCTTCAACAAACTTTCATTAAATGCCTACTGGGTACCATGCACTGTGATAGATGTTGAAGACATAAAAATTAAGGAGACAGAATTTCATCCCTCAAAGACTTCAAGTTGCATAATTAATCTCCAGAAAAACATTTTCTAGCCTCCCATTTATCTATAAATATCTCCTGTCAATTGCTAGGCCACTTTTCTTCTTTCCAGAGAGTATTCTATTAATTTCAAATTAATAACATTCAAATTGATAACATTAGACGACTTTTGTAATAAGGTTTAGAGTCACTTTCCTGATAATCTCTCCAAGTTATTTTTAATTTGTTCATTCCAAAACAAACTCATTCATCATAAAATTTAAGTTTTTTCCATTTTTGTATTCTAAACAACATTTAATTTTACTGCCCAGTTCTGAAAATAATCCTCCCCTACCTTTTTCATCCCTATTTTACTAAAAATATTTCATATTCTTTTTTTTGATACCATTCACCATCACTCTCTTGGCTCAAATTATTACCAGCCCTTACCTACATTACAGATTCATAGTTTTAAATGCTCAGTTTCATTACTAATTGAACATGGTCTACAAATCAACCTTCTAAAGCCAAATTCAATAAGAAAATATGATCACAAGACCTGCTGGTTTAATCCTAGTTTATTCCCCATTGCCTCTAAAACAAGCATATGATTATAATGTAAAAAAAGGTCTTCCATGACGTGATTTCCATGTGTCTTAGTAGGCCTCAAACCTAGCACTCAATGCTAAACTAAGATATCTATCTAATCCTGCTTCCATCCACTATGTATATGCATATAATTATTTATAAACATATATATAACTTATCTTTACCTATGTATCTATCAACCTTTCTATCAACCTACTCACCTAGTTTTCTCAAATTCAATACAATTCATGCATATAAAATGCATTCAAATAGAATTTATAAAATCAACTGTTTATAATAAATACTGTGAGATTTAATATTTAAGTGATCTAACTATAGAAAAAATTCAGAAGGGTATCAACCAAACTGCTGTAACATTCTAGTTATATCCCTGTATCATTTCAGCCTAAAAAGGTAAAACTTTATAAATGCAAAGTCTCCAAAACTTTGGATCTTCAACCACCTGTCTGTGCATTCATGTGCTAGGATGTTCAGAGTAGAATAGTCAAAAACCTAAGAAAGTCTATTATAGCCTTAGTTATATCTACTGGTCTGTCTATATGCAGAACAAGTGCCATTCTGAAATGTAAAAAGGTTACACTGCCGGATAACGAGGAAATGGGAACAACTGATCTAAGAGCAAGTTGTCCTTCCTCATCGGCCAATGATAAGACAAAATCGGAAACATGTCACCCTTTGATCTATGCATAAGCCAAGATAGCTATCTACAGATGACTGGTTGTTACAGACAGTACGCATCCGGGACCAACAACAACAACAAAAGCTCTAGCCTAGGTTTCGTTCTACCATCTATTCAACAAACAAGATCTCCAATTCCAGAGGTCTGACTGAGACGACCGAAACTGAATGAGTCTTCCAGAAACATAACGAAAGACTTTATCCCAGACTCCATCCTAGGAGCAACATAATAACCAAGACCATCGACTATAGAAGATGGATTAAAAGGACACTGAAGAAGCAGAACTGCTAGAACCACGAACAAAGACTTCACCATAAGCTCTATTCCTTGAGCTGCACAGTCACTAAGATCTCTAGATACAGAGGTCTGATTTTACCACCCAAGACGAAGTAGAAGTCCTCCATACACCACGAAAGCACCAAGGGGAGAGTAAATGATCATGCAAGGAGTCTATAGTTAATCCCATGACAGTATACTTCAAGGGTGGAGAAACCCTATATCTCCTAGGCCAAGGGAATTCCCTCTATAATATCCCCAATAGTTACTGTGCCTAAGCAGGGGGAAAAAGACAAGGAAAAACAAAAGCACAAAACAATCGTTTTTCCACATATTTATTTATCAATTGATCAATTTTTTGACATATTTATTTTGGTGTAGATATTTGAAGTTGATGTCTCAATATTATTTTATTTTATTTTATCTTATCTTTCTTTTTGCACTCCAGCATGATTTGATTTCAGAACTGAGACTTTTGTGTGGTGCTTATCTTTATTGCTGTAGTGCTCATTGGATATTTAATTTGATATTTTTTCTGTATTGTTGTGGTGTTTCAATTACCTTTTTAATATCCTCTCTCAAACTGAGGTTGAAAGCCTCTAGAAGGACTCCGCCCATTTTCAGCATATTTGACTTCTTTTTTTTAATTTTATTCTTTCTTATTTTGTACCCCAATCTATTGCTTTTCTTTCCTCAAACAAAACTGCATAATTCGATTTATCTAGCTCCGCCTCTTAAATAGAGGGGGAAACAAGGGACCAAACAGACATATGTTCACTAATAGTAAGCTAGACAAAGAGGGGATCACCTACTCTAGCAGCACGGGGTGGGGAGATATATGGGTTGCAGAAAGGGAACTGGGATGGGGGGAGGACAAATTTGGTGCTGAGTATTCCCCTGATTAAATATTAATATGTACCTAAACTACTACTGTGAAAGATATGTAAGCCATTATGATCAAAATAAAAATTTAAAATAAAAGGTTACACTGTTCTTTAGTCTTTACATTTAAGGGACTTTTGCTTTATCTTTTAAAAAATTTACTGAAGGGGCAAGAGTGGTGGCGCAAGCGGTAGGACGTTTGCCTTGCACACAGATAACCTAGGACAAACCGTAGGTCAATCCCTCCCCTGGAGTCCCATATGATCCCCAGAGCCAGGAGCGACTTCTGAGCATATAACCAGGAGTAACCCTGAACATCACCAGGTGTGGTCCAAAAAACAACAATAACAAAAAAAATTTCTGAAAAAAGTCAAAGCAATTCAAATTTTTTTATTTTAAAAAAGATATAGTTTACTGAAAAAAAGAATATAGCATAACTCAATTTTCATTAAATTCAGAAGTATTTTTAATTGGTAGTATACTACATTCATACACAGAAAATACGTTTTGGTAATCTCCCAAACTTATAGGGCTCAGGAAATCTTTAAAAAGTTTCAAGAGTTGACTTCTGATCCCTTGTGGACAATCAAAAAAAAAAAAAAAAAAAAAAAAAAAAAAAAAAAAAAAAAAAAAAAAAAAAAAAAAAAAAAAAACAGCAAAATCAGCTCTCAAGGGCTTAACATCAGGTAGGCATACCTCTGCCCACAAGGACAGGGGCTATTCCTGCCTGGCTTTGGAGTACAGGGGCTAAAAAGTGACACCTGGAGCTACTTTTAAAAGTGACACCTGGTGCTACTTCCTGATCCCTGGTGACAATCAAAGAAGAACACAACAACAACAAAAGAGTGCAGCCGCTCTGTTTTGCTCTGTGGCCATGCACTTCTTATAGAACATGAACTCCATCGCAACACAAAGAAAGAATCACACTTCAAGTGTGGCAATGGGGAAACAACACAGGACAGCAGTATGCATAGAAAATGAAGGTGGCAGCTCTGATGACCCAAAAAATGCCAACCACCTAATTAACCTCTCAGATAAGAAGTTTAGAATAGAAATATGGAGGATATTCATAGAATTCAAGAAAGCATAGATCAATCTGAACAGACCACAAATATAGAAATCAGAAAACTCTAAACTGAAATAACAGGACTGAAAAACACAGTAGAGGAAATGGAAATTCTATGGAAAACCACTCCAATAGAGTAACAGCAACTAAGACAGAATTAGTGAGCTGGAAGATGAGATGCATAATAACTCAATACAGCAGAAGAGATTGTGGAAAAAAACCTCAAAACAAGTGATCAGACAATAGAAAAAATACTCAAATAATGTGAGCAGATGAAAATTGAAGTCTTTGATAAATTCAACAGAAACAACATAAGAATCATTGGAGTCCCAGAGACCCATGAAGAAAATCCCCAGGAAGAATCAACAGTTAAATACATCATTACAGACAAATTCCCAGAGCTAAAGACTACATGCAACCAATCCTGCATCCCAGAGAGTCTCAGCTAAAAAGAAAAGCACCCCAAGACACATCCTAGTAACAATAACGAACCCCACATAATGGGATAGAATTCCGAAAGCAACAAGATCAAAATGGGAAATTACATTCAAAGGAGCAACTTTAAGAAACTTTAAGAAACCCTTAAGGCCAGAAAGTGCTGGGATATAGGGACAAAACTCTTAAATGAATGCTTCACCTAGAATACTACACCCAGCCAGACTCACTTTCAGGTTCATGGATAAACAAAGCTCAGAAACTTTACAGACTCAAAACCAGCCCTAAAAGAAAAGCTGAAAGGCCTACTTTAAGGAAAGAAAGACTGCCAGGGCATACCTAAACTTTTAGGGGGGCTCAGACCACCAGATGTATCCTCAGATTTTCCTGTTGGGGAGAACTAAATTAACCCCCAGGGGTTCCTTCAAAGGGCCCACTGTGGACGCCTTTTTTCCCTGTGTGGATGGTTGAAGAATTTCCAGAGATGCTTGGAATTACATTTTCAGTCAGTATTTGACTATATCTCCTTTGTAAATATCAGGCAAAACTATGGCTTCTATCAAATAATTTGACCCAGAAATGCCAGCACAAAAGATTATTTGAGGACCCTTTTTCTGGATAATAACCAGCCCTAAAAGCAAAGATAATACTTTTTCTCTCTTTTTCAAATATGTCCTTGCAGCTGCATTTTCTGGTAAACAAGGGCGTAACCAGAATGCAGATCCTGGCTATCCTTTAGAAATAGGGAGACTCATTTTGGGGGATTTGGCTCCTCCCTTTACTTAACCTCTAAAACAATAGAGTACAGTCCAGTAAAGATCAAGTTTCTAGATATTTTCTACTCCCTCCTAATTCTAATTTTGTATTTAAAGTAAGCTTGCAAAGAGTTACCTTGAGTTGTAACCTTTTCCTTTGTAACCTAGAATTTTTACAGTCACACCCATAGCTTAGGTATTGTTACTGCTGTACTATGCTTCGTGATTATAATTATTCTTTACCTATGGCTAATTTTTCCCCTATAAATTCCCCTGCTTAAAAAATTAAACTTGTCGCACTCTGCCAGAAGATGTGTTGACCCCACATACTCTGTGTGGTTTCATTATTTCATATTTCACATTGGTCCATTCGTGTACCCGTTTTCCTCTCGTGAAAGGATTTTCGTCCTCACCAGAGATGCTGAGACACAAGATGCATGCAGCAAAAGACAGATACACCAAACTTCTGCACAAAGATGACAATAAATCCCATGACAATTATCTCTCTCAATGTCAATGAACTAAATGCACCTGTTAGATACACTGTTTTGCTCCGTGGCCATGCACAGAGTGGCAAAATGGATCAGAACACTAAATCCAATATTTTGCTGCCTACAAGAAACACATCTGAATAATCAAAACAAGCCTAGACTCAAAATCAAAGGCTAGAGGAAAATCATCCAAGCAAACAATACCCTTAAAAAAGCTGAAGTGACCATATTAGTATCAGATGAAATAAACAAACTTTAGACTCAGAAAAGTTATAAGGAACAAAGATGATCATTTTGTATGAATCAAAGGATATGTACAAAAAAAGAAATCACACTCCTAAACATATATGCATGCAATGATGGACCTGAAAAAAAATATTTAATACAACTCTTGACAAGCCTGAAAGAAGATATCAATACCAGCACAATAATAGGCACTCCACCCTCTCCAGAAAGCTGGATACACATTTTTCTCCAGTGCACATGGGTCATTCTCCAGGATAGACCACATGCTGGCCTATAAAACATATCTTCATAAAGTCAAGAGGATAGAAATTGTACAAACTACTTTCACTGACCACAAGGCACTAAAATTAGATGTGTACTACAAAGAAACACAGAAGAATAACTTTTACACCTGGAAACTAAACAGTTCACTACTGAACAACAAGTGGGTCAGAGATGAAATCAAAAAGGAAATAAAAAATTACTGGAAACAAATGACAGTGAAGAAACAAATTGTCAGAATTTATGGGACACAACAAAAGTAGTACTAAGAGAAAAAGTTATAGCCTTGCAAGCACACATCAGAAAGGAAGAAGGGGACTATGTAAAAAGCTTAATTACACAGCTTTTAGAACAGAAAATGTCCAACAAAAGGAACCAAAAGTATGTAAGAAGAAGGAAATAACAAAGCTTAGAGCAGAAATCAATGCAATCTATGTTTTGGAAATCCAAAAAACAATTTAAAAGATCAACAAAAGCAAAAGTTGGTTCTTCGAAAAATAAACAAGATCCATAAACCACTAGCAAAACTTAAAGAAACAGAGAGAGAGAGAAATCTAATACACCGAATTAGGAACGAAAACAGGGTCATCATCACAGCTACTGCAGAGATTCACAGGGTAATTAGAGACTACTTTGAGAAACTCAATGTCACGAAACATGAAAACCTGGAGGAAATGGATAAATTCTTGGACTCTTATAATCTTCCACAGTTAAACCAGGATAACCTTGCATATCTAAACAGACACATCACTACAGAGGAAATTAAAATGACCATTAAGAGTCTTCCCCAAAACAAAAACCCAGGCCCAGATGGATTCACTAATGAGTTCTTTCAAACCTTTCGAGAGAAACTTCTATCAATCCTCTTCAGAGCCTTTCATAAAATTGAAGAATCAAGAACACCCTCGAACAGTTTTCACAAAGCTAACATCACCTTGATACCAAAACCAGAGATGCTGCAAAAAAAAAAGAAAGAAAGAAAGAAAAAAGAAAAAAAGAAAACTACAAAGAAAACTACAGGCCAACATCTTTGATGGACACAGATGCAAAGATCCTCAACAAAATTCTGGCAAACAGGATCCAATGCCTCATCAAGAAGGTTATTCACCACGACCAAGTAGGTTTCATTCCAGGAAGCAAGGATGGTTTAATATATGTAAATCAATCAACATAATGCACCATATCAACAAAAAGAAAAATAAAAACTATATGATCATATCAATAGATGCAAAAAAGCATTTGATAAGGTCCAATACCCATTCTTGAGAAAAACTGTCATCAAGATGGGAATAGAAGGAACTTTCCTCAATATAGTAGAGGCAATCTACCACAAGCTAATGGCAAATATTATTCTCAATGGAGATAAACTGAAAGCCTTTCCTCCAAAATCTGATACAAGACAAGGCTTCCCTCTATCATCACTACTATTCAACATAGTGCAGAAAGTTCTTGTCATAGCAATTAGGCAAGAAAAAGATATCAAGGGCATCCAGATAGGAAAGGAAGAAGTCAAGCTCTCACTGTTTGCAGATGATGATACTATACTTAGAACACCCTAAAGATTCTACCAAAAAAATTCTAGAAACCATAGATTCATATAGAAAAGTGGCAGGCTACAAAATTAACATGCAAAACCATGGCCTTCTTATACACCAATAATGATAGAGAAAAATGGATATCAAAAGAATCCCATTTATATTAGTGTCACATAAATTCAAATATCTTGGAATCAACTTTCCTAAAGATGTGAAGGACTTATACAAAGAAAACTACAAAATCCTGCTTCAAGAAATAAAAAAGGATACACACAGAAATGGAGGCATATATCCTGCTTATGGATTGAGATGATTAACATCATTAAAATGGCAATACTACAAGGCATTGTACAGATTTAATGCAATCCCTCTAAGGATAACCATATCATTCTTCAAAGACGTGGATCAAACACTTCTGAAATTCATCTGGAACAATAAACACCCAAGAATACCTAGAGCAATCCTTGGGAAAGGAATATGAGAGGTATCACTTTTTCCAACTTAAAATTGTATTACAAAGCAATGTCATTAAAACAGAGTGGTATTGGAATAAAGACAATGTTATAGAAAAAATTTTAAATATAAATAAAAGCTTCAAGAATCCATCTAATCAAGTAATTAAATGATAAAAATGGCAATAAAAATGTTTAGATTCTTCTCTATATTCTAATTTTACCTAAATTAAGTTGCCTTTCTCCCCAGGTATAGTAAACTGATTCTGTTAAATATTGCTTAATATAATACTCATTGAGTTAATATTATCCTTATCTCACTTTAAATAATGCAGGTATTGGGGCCCAGGAGATAGCATGGAGGTAAGGTGCTTGCCTTTCATGCAAAAGGTCATCGGTTCGAATCCCGGTGCCCCATATGGTCCCCCGTGCCTGCCAGGAGCAATTTCTGAGCATGGAACCAGGAGTAACCCCTGAGTACTGCCAGGTGTGACCCAAAAACCAAAATAATAATAATAATAATAATAATAATAATAAAGGTATTATTCCCCTCATCTAGTCATTAAATTTATTCTGAAAAAATCCTTCATTATTCTTTTTTCTTTCTTTTTTTTTTTTTTTTTTTTGGTTTTTGGTTTTTGGGTCACACTCAGTGGCACTCAGGTTTACTCCTGGCTCTGCACTCAGAAATTGCTACTACAGGCACAGGGGACCATATGGGATGCTGGAATTTGAAACACCGTCCATCCTGGATCAGCTGCTTGTAAGGCAAATGCCTTACCACTGTGCTCTCTCTGGCCCTCTGAAAAAAATCTTAATGCATCTATTGTATGTTGTCTTTTATCACAAAATAAAAAAAACTAAGCTATGACTAAGGTAATGGCAGAATTATGCCAGAGAGAAAATACAGTGTACAAGTGACTTGTCTTACACATGGCCGACTCAGGTTCACTCTCAAGCATCCCTCCCATATGGTCTCCAAGCCTGAAAAGTGATTCCTGAATACAGAGCTAGGAGTAAGCCCTGAGCATCACTGATTATGGTTCCCAAAACCCTAAAATAAAATCAATGGAATAGTACAATACTCGATAACAAAGGTCACTAAAGAACTCAAAACATTTACTTTTCTATCAACAAAGTATGAAAGAGATACATAACAAATATAATGTTATAACAGAAAATATCTTTGATTAATCTGTCATTAGTTCTATACAAAATAACAAATTAAATTTTAAATTTAATAAATTTTTTTTTTTTTGGTTTTTGGGCCACACCCGGCGACGCTCAGGGGTTACTCCTGGCCATTCACTCAGAAGTCACTCCTGGCAGGCACGGGGGACCATATGGGGAACCGGGGATCGAACTGCGGTCCGACCTAGGTTAGCGCAGGCACCTTATCTCCAGCGCCACCGCCCGGCCCAAATTTAATAAATTTTACATTAAAATTTTAACTTAAAGAAAACCATGTACAAAGAATCAAAGGCAACCAAGAGAAAAATTTCTTTTAAAATAGAAAATATAAAGATAGAAATTATAAAAAGAACCAAATAAAAATTTTGAAGTCGATATGCTCAAAATGCCGAAAGAAAAATAAATAAAAAATATCCCATGTTCATGGATTATAATATTTAATATTAAGATAGCAACACTTCCAATTGAAAAAAGAGCAAATTTTGAGAACTCACATTTCTTAATTATATTTGCTATAAAAAAGAGGTCAAAAAAGCATGATGTTTAGAAAGTATGCTCAAAGATTTTATCATCATGAGATCTGTAAGAATCTTTGTTTTTGGGCCACACCCGGTGACGCTCAGGGGTTACGCCTGGCTATTCGCTCAGAAGTCGCTCCTGGCAGGCACGGGGGACCATATGGGGAACCGGGGGATCGAACCGCAGTCTGTCCTAGGTTAGCGCAGGCAAGGCAGGCACCTTACCTCCAGCGCCACCGCCCGGCCCCCGAGATCTTTAAGAATCCTAATGACTTCTCACATACTGCCAGAAGCCACAGCTCCACAGATTCATAAAAGGATAGAAGCCAAGCCACAAAAATTCACAGGTATACTATCGTCCAATTGAAAATTCTGGGGAGCCCTAGGGAATGGGGTGGGCCCAAGTCCACACACTGCCAAACCCCCAGCAGCCACATTCACACTCCACATCATCTCCATGTCAATAGTTCAACTTTACTGCTTCACTATTAATCTCTGCAGAGATACCAAACTGGAGAAAATTTCAGGTACATCAATTTGGGGGACTGAAAACTCAGGGATTTTTCTCAGAATCGGGATGGGCCTCAGTAGCCATATCCACTTCCTACAGCTAATGCCATGTAAGCTCATCACAGATCCTGGAATTCATAAAGCAGAAGGTATCCAAATTCCTCTATACTGACACCAATTAGATGGAAAGGGGCCCGGGAGATAGCATGGAGGTAAGGCATTTGCCTTTCATGCAAAAGGTCATCGGTTCGAATCCCGGTGCCCCATATGGTCCCCCGTGCCTGCCAGGAGCAATTTCTGAGCATGGAGCCAGTAATAACCCCTGAGCGCTGCCGGGTGTGATCCAATTAGATGGAAAAAGTAGCATAAAAAGTCAACTAAGCTAGGGGCTGGAGCAGTGACACAAGTTGTAAGGTACAAGTTGCAAGGTGTCTGCCTTGCGCGCGCTCACCTAGGACGGACCTCGGTTCGATACCCCCACCCCATATGATTCCCCAAGCCAGAATGCTGTGCTATGTCTCCAGCCCCCAGGAGTGATTTCTGAGAGCATAGACAGGAGTAACCCCTGAGCATCACTGGATATGGCCAAAAACAACAAACAAAAACGTCAACTAAGCTAAATAAACAAAAAGAGAATGCTCAACTAAGCAACAAATAGCCTACTAAACCTCCAGGTAAAAGGTAATGACTTTATGACCACACTATGAGACATAACAATTTTTACATTTCTTTTACTTAAATATTTTTTGATAATTCCATTAGAGACTTAGTTGTAACAAATGATATAAATAAATTATATTCTTCCTGTCAAGAGTGCAGGCTTGGAGTGAGTGGGAAACTAGGGACAATACTGGAGGGAATTTTACACTGGTAGTGGGGTCATATGGAACACTGAATGACAGAAAACAACTGTGTAATGAACAACTTAGCAAACCAGTGTTTAAATAAAGTAAAAAGAATATTAATGACTTCTGATTCTATTGTAAAGATCACCGATAATTCAAATGCAACGGTTTGAATTATATTATAGCAGTTGGATATACCAATATTTCAGTCTTGATTTATCAAGTACATTAAAGTGAATTCTAAAAAAAATTATACAACAGCACTATGCATACAAATTTTAAGATCTTTAGTTTTAAAGAAATCACAAAATGAATTAAAGTACCTTGCACTTAATAGAAAATAATGATTATATACTGTGTCAATATAAATAATGTCTATATAAGTTGAAAAATATTGAAGAAAAACTACAGTACCTTATGAAGCATATTTTCTACTGTTCTCATATGGTTAGCAACACATTCTTTGTCTCTAAAACAAAGAAATTGGGTGTTAATAAAACATAACTTTACAGTAACAAATATTTTAATATAAATCACTATTAATAAAAAGAGGGTTAGTTATACTTTAAAATAAAAACAACCATATTCACCAGTATACTTCCACTGTTTGTTATTTTCAGATATAACCTGCCATAAGAGAAAAATCTTAACTATCATGAGAGTTAAGAGTGAAAAAGAAATGAAAAAGGAAATTATAAATGCATTTATTTAACATGTACTATGAAGTCTAAATTTTTATTTTCTGACTTATAGTAAAAGAGGATAGCTAAAAATTATAAATTGTGTAATATGTAAAATAACATTTCCTTCCTATACTATGCACTTCCTATACTCTTCTTGTACTCTCTGTACACACAAGCAGAATAACTCTATGACCTTGACTAGCAATATGCAAAGTTACTAATTTCTTATAGCTAGTACTTAGTCTTAGTGAGGAATTTAAAAGTTGGAAGGAAAATGTGGTCATAATTTAACGGCATATGTTTATTATTTCTAAAAGTCATGTTAGCTATCTTTTTGTTATAAATGTATTTATGCCCATAGTCGCACAGCATGCCACAACAAATTCCAGAATTAAAAACAAGTTTTAAAGACAATATCAATCAGGAAGTTTTGTTTTCTATTTTTATTCATATCAGACTTTCATGAACTTTAAATAATACTATATATTAAAAATTACTAGTGGTAAACTCATTTGATATTAGGAACCCAAGACTAAACAATGACAACAAAAAGCTTATTTATGAAAATTTAAATATTTTTTAAGCATTAAATCATTTGTTTTTGTAACTTTTAATAGAATTGAAGACAGAAAGAAATATGTGCTTCAATAACTTATCTTTTGTGAAAATCAAATTTATTTTTAAAACATGGCAATTACATATGATCATCTACTTTAGTTTGTGGTATACAACAATTTTACAATTAAAAGAACTATGGGTGACTACTCAAATATATTTGGCCTCTGTAAATTCATTTTTCATTATATATGAGCAATTTCCCAAGATCAGTGAAAAAGCTGTGAATACTTGAGCCACCCATCCTGTGATTCAGTTTACAGAATATGTTCTTATTTCATGCTATTTCATGTTTATATGTTTATATTTTTTAAAATGTTCTAATTGACATGTATATAATTGCCTGGTATCCCAGAAATTCCAAATTTATAAAACACTATGTTAAGAATAAGCCATACAGTGTACAAAAGACTTTCTAAAAGCATTTTATGAAATTTGACATGGGAAAAATAAAAATGTACAGAAAAACTGTTCAATTTGAACTTCACAATATATGTCATATTGATTATCTGGCTAAAATATATATATATATTTTTCCATCACATTTATGTAGTTGTGAAAATCATTTTTTATTTAATCAATCAGGTTGAAAATTAAATGATTTTTCCATAATTGTTTCTATTTCATTTATAAATATACTATGATAAACAAGTTTATTATATGCTAACATTATTCATGGAAATATCATTTGAAACATTAGTGTATTATAAAATATACAGAGTAAATCTTTGAAGGCAGAGGTGCAGAAGTAAATGATGAGTATGTGGTGGAAGATATTATGCAAAACTTTAAACTAGTCATACCTATTAATGAAAACATGATTTAAAAACATGTAACTCTAAATCAGAGCCCAAATATACATAATTAGAGGTTACTCAGAGATTTATACTTCTCTGGGGTTTTGCAATGAAATATACATTTAGTATGTTGAGTAAAGAGTATTCTTCTTTTTTGAGGATATATCAGAGAATTTCAAAGAAAGACAGCTGTACTTTTGTTTTCTAACACTGTATTATCCAGGGCTAAAACCCGGAGCATGAAAGTAAGAATTGATCTTTTGTCTGTTTTAAGTGATCTCCCCAAGGTCCATATGCTCACTTGGCTGCCATGCGGAGGGCACTCTCTGCATCATGGATGTTCTCCTCCAGTCGACGCTTGTCCTGCTCCAGCTGGGTTAGATGTCTATTGAGCTGACGCAGAGATTGATCTTTTCTTCTCAGCTCCATCTTTGCCTCGGAGAGACTCTGCAAGCAGACAGAAAACAGAGTTACTTGTCAGCCCTGATAATTAACTTCAATTTATGCCATAGGCTATTAAACAAAGAGGAATATGGGCTGACTGAGAAGTAGACTTGGGTCATTACACTTTGAGGTTTAGCAAATTTTTTTTTGTGAAAATTTTACATACTTCCTAATTAGAAATGATAGAACTGATGAGATTTTGAAAAATAGTGATATAAAGCAACTTCATTTCATTCTGAGTATACTTCAAGGCAAATACATATTCTTAATAAAATGATCTGATTATTAAAACCTCAAGTCGCATTTTCTTTAAGTGATAAAGATTTCAGAAGACACACATCTGAAACTTAAAGTCTTTAAAACAAGAACTGCCATATGTACAAAGTGTGTATGTAATTGGAAAAATATGTATTAGGATACTTATAAAATAATAGGTCATCCAAGTTTTAAGAGAACTACTTTCTTTATAAATATTATCTATAATTTGTTGGGTTGCTATAGCTATCCCAGGATCTGTATGAACAAACTGAATTCTGAAGTAAAATCCATTTATTTTACAAAAATAACTCATGCCAAGGACAAAAATCATTAATATGATAATACATTTGAATTAAGAGAAGTTATGAATATACTTGCATTCAGAATTTTATATAAATTTCATAAATATTTCCTAGTACCAGGAGCATAAAAGATGTGATTTTTTTAGCATTTGCTATTGACATTGATGTGAATTACATTGATGTGAATTGATATCACTTACAAAAATATTTAAATGAATACTTTAATTGATCTTGGAAACTTTAGGAATTATGTTCTTAAAATCAGAAGCCCATCAATTTTTCTAAAGTTCACTTAAAATTCTAAGATATAAAACCATTTAAAAACAGGGGAGTCAACACTAAAAAGCTGCTCATTGTTTCATCTATGAAATGTTTATAATATTTTGTTATCAACTATTTTATGTTATCAAATATTTTGTTATCAAAATTTTAATTAAATTAAAAAATAAAGTAATTATATATGAAAATTAATTTTTCTTCTTATTCAGTTTAGTAAGAATATATCCAAATATCCAAAACAATACTTCATATGTAAGTAAAGAATAACAAAAACGAAGTACTGTCATGTATTGGAGGTTGCTTTTCCTTTGTTTTTTTAAGCTTTTTGTAGGGTGGCATTCCCAGAATGTTCAAAGCTTAATTACTCCTTATTCTTTGCTCAGGAATCACTCCTGGTGGTACTCATGGAACTATAAGAGGTACTTGGGATATAGCTAGGGTCTACTGCAGCAAATCAAACGACCTAACCTTTGTACTACCTACACTCTTCAGTCCTGAAATGTTACGTTTAAAACTCTTCAAACAATATTTTTTAATGTATCAAACCATCTGCATTTTTTTTTTTTTTTTTGCTTTTTGGGCCACACTCAGTGTTGCTCAGGGGTTACTCCTGGCCATGAGCTCAGAAATCGCTCCTGGCTTGGCAGACCATTTGGAACACCAGGGGATCAAACCATGGCCTGTTCTAGGTTAGCATGTGCAAAGCAAATACCCTACTGCTTTTGCCACTTATCCAGCCCCAATTAATTCAATTTTAATGCTAGTAAAGTAAAAGGAGTCATGAGTCTTAACTTATTTTAAAATGCATAAGGTTTTTAAATTCATCATTGCACTTTTAAGTTGCTGTCCTATAAAAATTAAGTGAAAATTTAAAGTGCAAATTTTAAAATTTTAAATGCAGTGCTCGCTTCGGCAGCACATATACTAAAATTGGAACGATACAGAGAAGATTAGCATGGCCCCTGCGCAAGGATGACACACAAATTTGTGAAGCGTTCCATATTTAAAAAAAATTTTTAATGCAAACAGTGATTACTTATTATAAAATATTTTAAATCTACAGTATCAACATATATTCAAGAATATCCCTCTATATGCAGTTAGAAATTCAAACTAATTTACAAACACTGTATTAGCAATGTTAACTAAATCTATTTTTCTTGTGCTAAAGCCAAGAAACTGAAAAGCATTTAAGTACCAGGAGGTTCTTTTTCTGGAAAATTATTTGAGTGTTCTAAAAACTAGTATTTGCAATATTGTTTATGTAATAAAAACTATTTTAAGCTCTTAATAAAAAACTAAGACCACACAACAAGCAGTTAAACATAAATCTTGAATTCTATTTTCCAATAGAACTAATATGTTTAAAACAATAAATTCCAATTCATTTCTTTAATAACTTATAACTAGATACATTTTGAAGGTTACTTAAGATATTGTCTCCAGTTTTGTCCAGATTGAAACTACTGAGTTGAATTTGAGAGAAATCATGATCTTGGAATAACTAAAAATACACTTTCTACTTTTCAGCAATTCTAGTACATTCTTTCAAAGATAACACTCAGAGAATTAAATGTCTACTATTAATGTACATATTGCTTCCCTTGGTTTTCATGTTCATCTCTATGGAGCAACAAAGAAACTCATCAAACTCTCCAAACACTAAAACTATTTTATATGTTCTAAAACAGGAAATAACAAAACCAAAATGAAATAGATCACTTTCTTAGTGTGAAAATGAAGAATTTGAAAACAGAATAATCACAGCTATATAACTTAAAGAGTTCTCATTTTAAATATTTGAGGACAATAATAATTGATTCCATATGTCAGAGGCCTGTTTATGGAAATGTATGCAAACAGAAAGACATAAAAAGCTATTTAGTTATATGTATTTTCACCAATATACACCTTTTTTCTTGATGACAAAAATAAATCTTTAAAAATCCTAACACTGATATTTAAAGAAAGAAAAAGCTATCCATATGCATCTCTACTGTTTGTAACACATATGTATATATAATTTTAAGTTCTGTATTTATTTTCCTGTTCAGATTTATCTAATTAAAACCCATGATAAACTTTATGGACTCTAATATTTCCAACGAAATAATGAAAACCAAGAGGGTGTGCCTCTAGGCAGCAAGACAACAATGATAAGCAGCAGGTTAGCCACTAATTTCTCAACCAGGGTAGATTGTGAAAGTGTGATGTTCTGATATCCAAGAAACTGTTCAGGAGAGAATAGGATAAATCAAGTTTAATAACTCTGCTCCTAATTGTTCCCCCAATGCTCAACTCTAATTACTTGGAGAACTCTCCTGACTGTCACCTGATATTAAGTTGTTGGAGGCTGAGCCTGGAACAGCGAGATAATCAATAAACATTTAGTGGGGAGAAGAATGAAGATCCTGTTAAGCAGTGGGAACCTGCAGCACCCAAAGCCCTTCTGCTCATGAGAAAACCTATGGGACAGCCATAGTGATTGCAAAGCAATAATCCACAGCACTGTTTTTAGGCCTTGAGGCCTTTCGGCAACAGTACATTTGAGGAAAAAAGGTTAACTCGGTCACCCTAATTACAGCCCACTTTCACATACTTCATATATAAGTGAAGACAAGCCAATTAGGTAGAAAGGAAGATAAGGGAAGTTTTATTTGTATACTAATTAAACCCCTGATGAAATTAAAGGAAAAACATACAGCTCTGTAATTGTGTCTGAGAAAGGTCACTTCAGGTTCAGTTATCAGAACAGCACAGCCTTGAGATATTTCACTTAATCCACAATACAGCCCTCATTTTGTACTCAGGTCTTAATATTTACACACAAAAAAATCAAAGCCTGATACTGCATTTATCTTTAAATGTGTTGTAAAAATTTTAACTGTTAAAAGTTACAGCTAATATAATTTATAATTCTTTTTTACAAGAAAAAATATTCCACTTCTCCAAGAAACAATGCCACAAAATAATTTATTAAAAAATTCAAGTTTTCACTTTGAACCAGAAATACTTTAAAGCAAATTTTTACCCCCAAACCCCTAAATTAATGGATTTCCAAAGCTATTCTGCCAGACTTCATTGTATTTCATTTTAGAAGAGATTTTAGAAAAAGTATTTGTTTTGTATTGTATTAGTATTGTATTTCATTTTTTTAAACAGTTATATCTCACTTCCACATATACTTATTAGGGAAAAAACACTGATTTCACTTAATTCCTCTAATAAAATATTCTAAATCTACTTGCTTTCCTAAAAGTAGCTATGATAAAAAGTTTAGTAATATAAGATATGGTAGGTGTGAGTATTCAAATCAAATATTTTATGTCTTTTTATCTGTAGTTTCTGAAAATTTCATAATAAATCTATTACTGTTGAATCATAATACAAATTTTAAAGACATATATTCTTAAGCCTTAAATATTTAAGGCTAAGATTTTTCAAATAAATTGTGAATATAAATTAAAACTCTATTTTACCTATGAAAACATGCTATGCCATAAAAATATTTTATAAATAGCAGTACTGAGATATAATTCACCCTTTTAAAGTATAAAATTCAATCGGTTTTAGTATATTCATGATTTTTCTATCATTACCAGTAGCAATCTCTTATGAAGAACTGTTCTTTAAAAAAGAAAACTTCAAAGTGAGTGTAGCCACTAACACCCAATGTGCTTCAATATTTCAATGAAAATCAATTTTTAGCTAAATATGACTTACAAAGTCTGTATTTTATTTAGCAACAAATTTCATAACTTTGAATATTTTATATAAAATGTGAATCAGTACAAATCAATGTTATCTTAAACCATTATGTAAATCTCCAACTAATATTTCTGGACGTGAACAAAGTCATCCAATACAGTTCTTTCTCATAGGTAAAGGAGTGCTGTAGACATTAGGCCAGCTAGGAAGACCAAGCCCTAGGGGATAGCACTGTTATAGATTTTTCTTTTGTCTAATGAGAAATATCTATGGATCTGCATTCCTACAGTCTAAAAGCTAATGGCATATTCAATTTGATATAAAAAGTCAGTCATACAAAATAAAAGGCAATTCAATGCCACAGATGTTACAAAGAATGAAACCATATTTTTTTAAGTTTGTGAGAGAATATTAACTTTTTATTCTTAATACTCCCTGACTTAATTTTGAATAAACATTCCTAGGTTGCAACATATTTGAGGGCACTCATGTGAGGGCACTAAATTTAATGTTGCAGTAGGAAGCAGCACTACTTTTACCCTATTATTACAATGTGACAACTATGAAATCATATAAATCACAAGCTGAGTCAATGCTGGGTGAAAAGAACAACACAGGTTCCTGCAGGAAAAAAAGATTAAAATAGAATAACCACCAAGTTTGCAATAAGTCTGGTATGAAATACATAAGTCTAGTATGAAAACAAAGAATAACCTATTTTTCTAAAAAGCTCAAAAATCTAAGTAAGCTATTAGAGAATTTACAATAAGCAATATAAAGATGCTGATGCATGATAAAAATCAATATATGAGCATAGACCTTTGTATTTATATTTTAAATGAATAACTTAAATACAGAGTTCTATAGTTTTGTTAAGTTCCTTCAGGTACTTTTATTATTTTTTAATAATAATTCTATGAAAAAAGTAGGTGAGATATTTATAAATTAAAGGTTAAAGTCAAATAGCTTATCCATTATGGGGATTGTATAAATGACAAACCTAGCTAGAATGCATATATCTAGTGAAATAATAGATGTGAAAGTGTTCTATAAGCCATAAAAGATAAATAAGTGTAGTATGCATAATTACTGAAATACTTACACTTCTATAGGTACTGTTATTGCCCCATAGTCTACTTTATATCCCACATTATGTAGCCATGTCTGAGTTTTAATACATCATTCTCATACATATATACTTACTGTGTGCATTAATAATTTTTAAGAATTATTGTTCAACCACAATTAAAAATGATAAAAATAGAGAAAAATATGCCAGATGATAAATGAGTAACAAAATATGTAGCAAATAAACAATTAAGTCTACCTTTCGAATTTCAGGTATATTGTTAGATTTTTGTTGTTTGCAACTTTATATTCATTAGTATCTCATTTGTACATATTCCTTTGAAAATATTCTTCAAAATCCATTACTATTAAGGAAAACAATTCTTCCCAGTAAACTAAATGAAGCTAATCAACAGCAAAACATAGAAAAAATAGAACATCAAAAAAAAAGTTCAAAATATATTGTTTGTTATAACCTCACACATATACCACAAAATTTTTGATAAGTGTATGACAATAATGAAGTAAAATGTGAGAAAAATACTGAAAACACTTTAAATGTCAAAAAGTGAGGTGATAAAAAGAAGACTCATGAGATTTTCAATAGGAAAACACTAACAATAGCACAGAACAAACATGTAGTAGCTATATTTATAGTGACACATAACATGTAAGAAATGATATGGAAACAATTTGGGGGGCGGTTTGGTTTTTGTTTTTTGCTTTTTGGGCCACACCCGGTGATGCTCAGGGGTTACTCCTGGCTATGCACTCAGAAATCGCTCCTGGCTTGGGGGACCATATGGGACACCATGGCATCGAACTGCAGTCTGTCCTAGGTTAGTGAGTGCAAGCAAATGCCCTACCACCTGCACCACTGCTCCGGCCCTAGGAAGCAATATTTTATAAGAGTATAAGATAAGCTGCATTTGGTTGCACTCTAGTCCTTAAAAGACAGCTTAATGTAATTAATGATTCTCATGATGCTGCAAAATTAAAAGCAGCTCTTCATGTGACCTCTCAGTTCTCCCTGAAAACACCAAAGAAACACAAAGTGAGCCAATACATGTGTTCTTCTGTTGGTCTTTACAGCTACAGGAGATTTCTGAGCACAGAGCCAGGAGTAACAGCGGAGCACTGTCCAGTATGGCCCCCAAAACAAAAACAAAACAAAAAACAATTAATATTGTTGTATACCTAATATCAAAATTAAAAATATATATTACTAAAGATATCTCAATTTCATTATTGTCCTGAAATATTTTAATGAGGCAGGTAACATATAAATAAAACAAAATTTGCTAATATTTATATATCCTATGTACTATAGAATTTAGATGTCTTTTTTGAATGTGTCATATAGTAAGATTAATAAAATTAAATAACATGAGTACTGAAGAGAATCTTAAGGTCAAATATAAATTAGAAAAATAAACAAGTTCAGTAAACTTAGTGTAAATAAATGTAAATAAATCTGAGTTACGAGTATACTCGTCAAATAAATTTTCTATTTAAATATTTTCCATTGATTTCTATCTTAATTTAATAAATTAAAGTCACAAGAAGAAAATTCTGAACATCAAATGCAAATATATAGACTTTCACTAAGTGGAGAGGCCCATTAGACACTTGACATTTGACCCTGTTCCTGTATAACATTTAGAATAATTCTATCATATTTAACTATTCATTAAGTTTGCTAATAAAAATTAACTCCCTCCTGAGGGGGGGGGGCAAAGAAATAATACAGAGCTAGTACAGCTTGCCATTCCTGTGACCAACCCAGGTGTGATCCCTATTATCATGTTAATGGTCCCCTGAGTCCACCAGGAGTGATTTCTGAGAGCAGAATCAGGAATAACCCCTAAAAACCACTAGGTATAACACCAAACAAAAAAAAAGGCAATAAAAAAGGATTCCCCTCCCAAGTTCAGTCATGTAGGTAAAAAAGAGCTTGAGTGGTAACTGAGCCAAATCAGTCCCTTCAGAGCATCTACTCATTTCATTTTTCTTTTATTTTTAAGGTTTGTATTTTTAATAATATATCTTTATTTAAGCACCATGATCTCCAATATATTTGTAGCCGTGTTTCAGTCATAAAATGGACCCACCCCCTTCACCAGTGCAACTTTCACACCAACAATGTTTCCCCCAATTTTCTCCTCCCCTATCCCTGACTGTCTTCGAGACAGTCATTCTATATCTATCACTCACTATCTATGTCACAATAATTGTTAGTCTAG
Organism: Crocidura indochinensis; assembly: GCA_004027635.1. Taxonomy (NCBI): domain Eukaryota; kingdom Metazoa; phylum Chordata; class Mammalia; order Eulipotyphla; family Soricidae; genus Crocidura; species Crocidura indochinensis. Next base: position 27,657 of record PVKC010001054.1, read on the forward strand.
TTATTTCTCAAACTTTACTCACCACTCTTTTTGGTAATCTTCATATCATGGACTGGTCTTTTTTGGTCCTCGTCTCTATTGTTTCTGGATATTATTACCATAATGTCTCTTATTTTTATTAAATCCAAGAGATGAGTAAGACTAATCTGTGTCTATCTCTCTCCCTCTGACTTATTTCATTCAACATAATAGTCCCCATGTCCATATATAGGCAAATTTCATGACTTTATCTTTCCTAACAACTGCATAGTATTCCATTGTGTATATCTACCACCATTTCATTAGCCACTCATCTGTTGTAAGGCACCTGGGCCACTTATAGATTCTGGCTATTGTAAATAGAGCTGCAATGAATAGAGGCATGCATTTTTGTATTGTGTTTTTCTGTTCCTAGGGTATATCTCCAAGAATGGTATTACTGGATCATATGGAAGCTCAACTTACAGGGTTTTTTGAGGACCATCCATATTGTTTTCCAAAAAAGCTGGACTAGATGGCATTCGCACCAGCAGTGAATGAGAGTTCCTTTCTCCTACCTCCCTTTCAGCACTGACTGTTCTTATTCTTTGTAATGTATGCCAACTCTGTGGTATGAGATAATACCTCATCTGGAAGATGTTTTGATTTGACCTTTACGCATGGTATTAGATGGAGGTCTAACTTTGCTTTTTTGAATGTGGCTGATCAATTGTTTCAACACCACTTGTTGAAGAGGATTTTCTTGTTCTATTTTGCATTTTGCCCCTTTATCAAAGATTAATATATATATAGGGAACTTTCTCTGAATACTCACATCTATTCCATTGATCTGAGGGTCTATCTTTATTCTAATACCATGCTTTTTAATGACTATTGCTTTGTAATACAATTTAAAGTTGGGAAAAGCAATGCCTCCCAAACAGAGTTTTGTAGATTTCTTTGTACATGTCCTTCACCTCTTTAGTTATAAAGCTCAAGGCTATAATGGACTGATAGGTTTTTCCCCTAGGCTTTAAAAACCAATAAAGTTTTTTTTAAAGTCAGGAACAACAGTACTCACCTTTCTCCAGAGACCTTAAAATTTGGTTGCCTACTTACTATAATTTCAAATTCCAAATTATTTATTATTGAATTTCCACATATTACATTATAACAAATCCATATAATCACAACATTGTATCAAAATCAGTTCTTGTAGTTTTGTTTGGGTGATTTGGGGAGGTTAGATGCCTGTGATTAAACCTATGGTCTCATGCATACAAGACATGTACTCCACTATTGAGATACACCTCAAAATATTCCAATTTAGAGACTGGAGAAATAGTACAGCAGGTAAGGCATTTTTCCTTCATGTGGCAGACCCACATTCAATCTCCACCATCCCAAATGGTCCCCCCTTCAGCACCACTAATAGTGTAGAGTCATGTATAATCTGTGAGCATCATCAGATGTGGTCCAAAAACAAACACTTCTGTTAAGTAGATCATAGCTACTATATAAAAAGAAAGTCTTACATTTTCGCCAAATCTGGTATCCTTGAAGAATTGACACAATAAAACTAAATGTAAGATTATAGTAATAAGGAGTTAATAATAGTAAATTTTGCTGGGTTTGATCCCCAGCATCCTATGTGGTCCCCCCGAGCCAGGAGCAATTTCTGAGCAAGAGTCAGGAGTAACCCCTATTACTATTAAGGAGATGATAAGAAATAGGAAAAGGGAAAAAAGTGAAAGAAAGGCCAACAATTCAAATACAGTGTTTCTGGTGCTATTCAAAATCATAAACATGTATCTGCAGCAAGACTAATAGATGATACAAAGCAAGCTTTAACTAGAACCAAATCTACTATATCCCCTTGCTGACCTCATTTCCTACATCTCTGATTCCACAAACACTCTGAGGATGTAAAAGTAAGTGATATCCTGCATTTAAATGTACTTTCGAACTTAGTACTTTCAAATTTAATGCTAACGTACTCCTCATCTAGGGATCTCCTCCTTTCTCCTCTTCTTTCAAACACACCTTTCTACCTTTTAAAAATGTACTTTGATTAAACTTAATCACAAAATATAAAGCAAGCTCTTCATTTGGTACTCAACTGAAGAAATGGCGACATATTCCAACACTGAATAAGCATTTTTAGATTTGTTTAGAGTATGCTATCTCTAGGTTTCACCTTCGCCCAAAAAATTTTAAATGAATAAGAATTACTATCATCAAATATTAAATAGACTGAAGCATCTTATTAAAAATTAAATATAGGAGTCAGAGTAATAGTGCAAGGATATAGCACTTGCCTTGCCCATAGCCAACCCAGGTTGAATCCTGGCAGTTCATATGGTTCCCTGAGCTTCTACAGGAGCGATATCTAAGTACATCCTGAGCACTACTAGAAATGACCCCAAACAAACATACAAACAAAAACAAAACAAAAAACCCATAAAGGCATTAATCAGTGGCTCCCTAATGACTTCATATATTCCCTTATATTTCCTAAGTATGCAAGAATAGTTTGGACAATAAAAAGATTTTACAACTATCATAAAAACAATTTAAAACACAACAAAAGGATGCTCTCTACTGTATTTGTTCATTCAATATACATTTATTATAGGCCAGGCCAAAGCTATAAATAAAAATAATTCTTAGCACTTCCTGAATAGCTTACGTCCCAAAATTAGCACTTTATAACCACTCTACAAGTACCAGCATTAGTCCTATTTTATCTAAAAAGAAAACTGAGACACATAATTCAAATAAGTTACCTAAATACCAGAGTTCAAAACCAGGTAGGATGATGTGCATAGTACATAAATATAATGAATACACTCCTACTGTAAATGATCCATTTTTTGTTTTTGTTTTCGTTTTTGGGTCACACCTGGCAGTGCTCAGGGGTTACTCCTAGCTCTATGCTCAGAAATCTCTCCTGGCAGGCTCGGGATACCGGGATTCAAAACACCATCCTTCTGCATGAGGCAAATGCCCTACCTCCATGCTATCTCTCCAATCCCTACATCATTCTTTTTAAAAAAAAGAATTTGATAAGCAGCTCTGGATCCTGAGAGGTAGTACAGAAATAATACTGCTTGAATCCTAACCACGATTTAATCTGCAGTATTCCATATGATTCCGCAAACGCCACAGGAGTAATTCCTGAGTGCAGAGCCAGAAAATTTTCTGTTATGGAACAATTTTCTTTGATGTCTTGCTCAGGAATCATATATACAAACTATAACTGCCAAATTAAAATAAACCTAAGATCATCCTGTCCATATTATAATTGTTCACTGACATCTTCAGTTGGGATCTAATAAAAGCTTAATAAGATTTTACCTTTGGGCATAAAGATTTAGTAGCATGTACTAGACTTTGTAAAAGATTTTAATAATTACTCTTTATAGCAGATAATTTACCTTAATCAGCTAAAATTATGCCAAAAGCATGTTTACACTATTCAAGCATAACAAACATTAAATTTTATATAAATTCAGCATCCTACCCACATATTTCCCATTTTTACTAATAATTACATGGAATTTGGAAAATATTTGAATCATAATTTTAATGACAGAGCCATGAGTAAGCATAAGTATATGGTTAAAAAGAATATGGCAAGAGAACTTATTATGAGAGCCAATAATAATTGAATTCAGTGATTATTTTCTGAAAATAATTTTATTTGTAATTTTTAACAAAATTAAAAATAAAAAACATGTGTAAAAAAGCAATTTACACATGCCAATGCTTTGCTTCAAATGCTATTTTCCTTTGCAAGCATGCTATAAGATGTGTGTATGTATATATACATATCCAAATTAATATATTATTTTGGTTATAAGCACTTTCCATAAAATTGCTTTTCTTTACATTTCTGATCTCTGTATTCTTTTCTATCCCTCAAAGAGAGAGATCACCATCTAATAGTGACTATTTAAAATGCTAGGCACATGGCTTTTGGAGACTTGAATATGCTTCTTGGTGATTTTACATAATGAAAAACAGCACAATATATCAAACAATCTTTCTCTTTTTATACAAAGAAAAGTTGTACAATAATATAAATGATTCCAAATAAATTTTTAATCGCTCTTTCAACTCTCCTAATAAACTGAGAAAAGGAGCTTCAGGTGTTAAAAAATGTAAATTTATTTTTTTTCAGTTGTCAATAGTTAAATAACTTCATTTTTCACATAACTTACATTATGTAAATTTAAATTAATTTTTACTTCTGCCTTAAATTAATTATTATGATGACTGTTTCTTCCTCTTTCTTGACGGAAACCAATCTCCTTCTGTCTATCAACTATTGGTAATATATTACATGCCCTATGAAAATTAGGAATATTCAGTTACTTTCTTTGATTAATAAAATGTGGCAAGAAGTAAAAAATGTCATTTCCTAACAGAAAAAGACTGAAAATGTCATACAGAGAACTTTACTATAAAACCAATAATCCTCAAGATAAAACAGGGGTGACTATAACATCCTTATTATAGAAGTAAAAATTTATTTTGTATACAGTTTATCCACAATGCATATTTATAAAGAAAATAAGACCATTACTGTCAAAATGGCATCTAACTCCTAGAGTAATTTGTTATTTGTTTGTTTGTTTGTTTGTTTTTGGGTCACACCCAGCAGTGCTCAGGGGTTACTCCTGGCTCCATGCTCAGAAATCGCTCCTGGCAGGCACTGGGGACTGTATGGAGCACCAGGATTCGAACCGATGACCTTTTGCATGAAAGGTAAACGCCTTACCTCCATGCTATCTCCCAGGCCCCGAGTAATTTGTTATTTTATTATAACATAAGGTATCCTGTCTGATACAACTCTATTCCCACATACAGCGATATAGTGAATTGAATTTATGCATCTAGTATTATTCTCTAGAATTATATAGTTACTATATCATAAGTGAATACTTTTGAAAATCAATTTCTAACATGAGTTAATATATCAGAAGATAATAATTAAATACTGAAAACCACAAACCACTTCATATTTAGTTAGTATAAGATAAATTTATAGTTCATTTAAAAACAGCAGCAAATGTATTGATGGTTGCCGGAGCAGATGTTGCTGTATCTTCCCACTTGAGATGTGTACTTTCATGCTTTCATGCCGGGCTGTGCACCTTGACTCTCTCAACCTTTGGAGAAGCCTGTGCTCTCTCTTGAACAGTTTACTCTTTGTTATTCTCTCCCTCTACTTTCTCAGTATCTTCCAATAAAACCTGGTTTTACTTTAAAAATAAATGGTTCACAACACTAATAAAATAAACTTACCATACAACTATTAATCTTAAAAAATATGGGCCAGAGAGATAGCATGGAGGTAAAGCATTGCCTTGCATACAGAAGGACGGTGGTTCAAATCCTGGCATATTCTATATCCCATATGGTCCCCCGAGCCTGCCAAGAGTGATTTCTGAGCCTCAAACCAGGAGTAACCCCTGAGCGCTGCTGAGTGTGACCCAAAAACCAAAATAAATATATTTTTTTCTTCCAAGGTATTCCCTAAGTTACCATCAATATACTTGAATTTAAATTTTTCCACTAAAGAGATAAAAGTAAAAATTTAAACAGTTCCTTTTTTTTACTCATTGTTTTAAGAGATTATATATATACATATATATATATACAGTTCTAATATGTGTGTGTATATATACATATTGACATTTAAAAATGGCTATCATGAGACCAGATTTATCTTGAGACTGAACAGAGGATTGGGCATTTGCTTTGCATGCAGCTGACCCAGATTCAATCCTCAGCATTTCATATGGTCCCCTCAACCCACCAGAAGTGATTCCTGAGATCAGAGCCAGGAGTAATCCCTGAGTACCAATGGGTGTGACCAAAAAAAAAAAAAAAGAACAAAAAATTGACTATAATTTGGTTGGAGCAATAGTATAGAGAATAGGGTACTTATCATGTACTTGGTCAACCCAGCTTTGATCCTTGGCATCCCATGTGGTCCCCTAAACACAACTAGGGGTAATTACTGAATGACAATCCAGGAGTAACTACCGAGCATCACCTGGTGCTCCAAAAATAAAACAAAACAAAAAAGAAAAATAAATAAATAAATAAAATTTGCTATCAGGGTCAAATCAATAGTACAAGTAGGGGCTTATCTTGCATACAATTGACCCTAGCATCTTCAATCCCTAGCATCTTATATAGCCCTCTTTAAGAAATTTAATGAATAATAACTAAATAAAAATTGCTGTAATTTTTCCTAATGTTCAATAAGAAAACATTATTCTTTAAAATATACCATATAAAAATAAAGTAAAATCTATAACATATAAAACTATGATTAATATGGAACTATGATCTAACCATATAAAGCTGATTATACATCAATATAAAACATACTATATTTAAAGCACATAGATATGACATTATACACTTATACAAACATACAAAATATATGTTTGAGTTTTGAAAACATATATACCAAAATTTCAACACAAATACTTTTTAATATATTTTCAATTATTTTCTTCATAATCTATAAAAAAATTATATAATAAAAATTTACATATTTATATAAGATCAACTTTAACCACAAACACAGTTTACATTTATTATGGGATACTTTGATTACAGTAAAAAAAATTTTAAACAAGCTCAACAAAACCAGTGTAAAAACTACAGTAGATACTAGTAATATTAAATGATAAATATAGGGGCCCGGGAGATAGCATGGAGGTAAGGCGTTTGCCTTTCCTGCAAAAGGTCATCGGTTCGAATCCCGGTGCCCCATATGGTCCCCCGTGCCTGCCAGGAGCAATTTCTGAGCATAGAGCCAGGAGTAACCCCTGAGCACTGCCGGGTGTGACCCAAAAACCAAAAAAAAAAAAAAAATGATAAATATATATGTATGCAAAATACAATGAACTGTAAGCATTATTATTTATCTAATCTCTTAAAAAGATGAATTTAATCATATTTCAAGTAATACATAGTAAGGACCTCATATTTATATGACTCAAATTCTATTGCATAATTTAGGTTGTCTCCTTTTAAGACTTTTAGCCATAAATTCATATAGAAACCCTAAAACCACATTCTTTACAAACAAATGATTTTTCTAAATTCCACAGGGATACAATATCTTTTTAGTATCACAGGTGTTAGATCAGTAAAAGTCATCCTATTTCTATCACAGATGCATTTATTTTTGGTAATTACTATAAATTACTATAAATATAAATTTAAAAGCAGTCGTTTCAAAGTTGTTCGTGATTGAGGCTTCCGTTTTTGTTTTTGTTTTGTTGTTTTGGTTTTGGGTTTTTGTTTTTTGCTTGTTTGTTTTTGGGTCACACCTGGCAGCGCTCAGGTCAGGGGTTACTCCAGGCTCTATGCTCAGAAATTGCTCCTGGCAGGCTCCGGGGACCATATGGAATGCTGGGATTCGAACCATCATCCTTCTGCATGCAAGGCAAATGCCTTGCCTCCATGCTATCTCTCTGGCCCCCTCCATAATTGAGTTTTAATCATAGGATGTACACCACCATACATTCACCAGTGCACTTTTCTTGCCACAAATGTCCCCAATTTCCAACACCTCCCCCATCCCCACTTGTTTCAGTATTTCAGGGATAGGAATTTTGCTTCTCTCTCTTCTCTCTTCTCTCTCTCTCTCTCTCTATCTCTCTCTCAAGGGTACTATAAATATCTTTTATCTCTGTTCTCCATCCATTTATTGTCCAGAGTAATTATTCCCAACTATCCTGGTCCCTCCTCTGCTTAACACCACTCACGCTGTCTGTGGCAAACTTCCTACCATAAACTGTTCCTCCTGGCCCTCATCTCTATTATCTCTGCATATTATTATCCATATTATCTTTTTTACATATCTCACACAAATGAGTAGGAATATTATTCTATGTCTATCCCTCTCCTTCTTACTCATTTTGCTCAGCATAATACTCTCAACATCTATCCATGTATAAGCAAATTTCATGACTTCATTTTTCCTTCAGCTGCAGTATTCCACTGAGTAGATGTACTACAATTTCTTTACCCACTCATCTGCTCTTAGGCACTTGGGTTGTTTCCAGATTTTCACCATTGTAAATAGTACTGCAATAAACAGAGGAGTGCAAATGGCACAGCTGTTTTGTGTTTTTGTGTTCCTACGTTATATCCCTACAAGTGGTATTGCTGGGTCATAAGAGAGTTCAATTTCAAGTTTTTTGAGGGATATCCATATTGTTTTCCAAAAAAAGCTGGATCATTGGGTCAAAGTGGTAGCACAGTGGTAGGGCATTTGCCTTACAAGGGGCTGACCCAGGACTGATGTGGGTTCGATATCCGGAATCCCATATGGTCCCTTGAGCCAGGAGCAATTCAGGAGTAACCCCTGAATGCCACCAGGTGTGACCTCCCCCAAAAGGCAGGATCATTCTACATTTCTACTAGCTCTGAAGGAAACTCCCTTTCTCTTAGCATCCATGCTAGCATTGGTTGTTCTTGTTCTTTGTGATGTGTGCCAGTCTCTGTGGTGTGAGCTGATCTCTCATTGTTGTTTTGATTTGCTTTCTTCCTGATGATTTGTGATGTAGAACATTTTTCGTCCCTTTCTAATTCTAGTTTCTCGTTTCAACAATTACTAGTTCTACAATCTATAGCAACTTAAATTAAAATTTCTGAATATTGGTTTCCTCATCTGCAAATTATGTGTAATAATATTTAGCTCAATTAATTTTAAATATTAGGTAATGTAATATCTGCAAAGTATTGAAAATTGGTTTGAGGCAAAAAAAACATAAAAACTGGGACCAGAGTGGTAACAGAGCAGATAGTGCATTTATATTGCACATGGCTGGCCAACCTGGGTTCAATCTGTGGTATCCCATATGGTTCCCTGTGACTGATAATAGTAATTTCTGAATGCAGAGCCAAAAGTAATCACTGAGCACCATTAGGTGTGGCCCAAAACCAAAACAAAAAAATTAAAAAGGAAAGGAAAAGAAAAACAAATGCAGGATAAATTCTAAAATTTATATTCAGTCCATAATGTGAATTCATAACCAAGATATAATAAGATTAGAGCACCCCTTCTACAATTTTATACTAAACAAATCACAGAGAACCATCATAATGTTAAAAAATTTTACACTCATCTTACATAACTTTAACACATCACCAAGTTAATTACCAATTAATGTAAATTATGTAATTTCTATGTTAATTATATTTAATTGAAAATTAATGGAGAAATTATTTAAGAAACTAAAGAGTCATTTAATATTGATAAAATCTATTTCAATCATTGTATATTTTATGTGGAATTAATATGTGAATATTATTTAAAATGTTAAATAGTTTACATTAATATTTTGATTCTCAGACTGAAATGTAACTTAAAGATGGAGTTCTTAGAGATCATATGCCAACAACAATTGAATAAGTTCAAATTAGAGCAGAAAAGGTTTATACTTTGTATCATTAAATTAATACTAATGTGCCCATTAAATTTATTGGGCCCTTTCAAGGTGTGTTACAACTAAAGTTTCAAAAAAGAAAAATCTTTATAGACTTAAACTCCTGTGAAAAGCAAATAAATCATAGGTAAAATCCAATTATGATAAAAAAAAAAAGACACCTTAAAAGGAAATCCTTGTTAGAAAAAGCTCATTACACAAAAGCAAGACAAACAAATAGAATAGCAAGGCAGGTACCCCACCAAATCAAAACCAAAATACACAAATACCCTCAGTATACATGTGCTTTTAATACTGAAACAAAATCAGAAAAATAAAAAACCCATAAAATATTTATATTGATATCAGGCTATCAGTAAAAATATTATTTCAAATATTTTAAAGCAGTGTTGTATGTATGTATCTATTGATACTTACTGCACATTTGAAAGTAAAATTTTACTTTGTACTTAATTTAATAACATAAGCAATATCTCTAAGGAATCTGGATTTAACAATAACTCATTTTATTTATAGAAAGAAAACTTAAAGACAAATTCTAGCTCAAAACTAGAAAAATGGTATGAAAATACATGTTTAACATGCAATAATCTTATTTTCTTCAAAAGGTCAATAAATCTTTCCTATTGCCCTATGAATTCCAAGGTCCAAGGAAAAAATGTTTATTGGTATAATTACAATGTAGAAATAAGACCATTAAGACTCCAGCATAATTTAATAGAAAAGTGTCAAATGCAGTATTAATTCTTTTTTTTTTTTTTTTTTGGTTTTTGGGTCTCACCCAGCAGTGCTCAGGGGTTACTCCTGGCTCCATGCTCAGAAATTGCTCCTAGCAGGCACGGGGACCATATGGGGCACCGGGATTCAAATCGATGACCTTTTGCATGAAAGGCAAATGCCTTACCTCCATGCTATCTCCCGGGCCCCAACAGCAGTATTAATTCTTAGAAACATAAATTATCTACTTTAGTTAGAGAAATAACTACTTTGAGAACTATCATAACAGTGTGAATGAATGAGGGAAGTAGAAAGCCTGTCTAGAGTACAGGTGGGGATGGGGTGGGAAGGAGGGACATTGGTGATGGGAATGTTGCACTGATGAAGGAGGGTGTTCTTTACATGACTAAAACCCAAACACAATCATGTTTGTAATCAAGTTGTTTAAATAAAGATATTAATTAAAAATTAAAATAAAAGAATTTCAGTGTAAAAAAATTGCTAATAGATTTGAAGAAAAACATCAATAGCAACACAAGTCAATCAATGTAATTCACCAAATTAATAAAAGAAAAATAAAAACCATATGAATATATCAATAGATGCAGAGAAATTATTTGATAAGATCCAACACCCATTCATGATAAAAACTCACCCAGTGGCGCTCAGGGGTTACTCCTAACTCTGTGCTCAAAGGTCACTCCTGGCAAGCTCGGGGGACCATATGGGATATGTCAGGATTCGACCACTATCCATCCTGGATCATCTGCATGCAAGACAAAAGCCTTACCACTGTGCTATCTCTCCAGCCCCCACACAGTTTTGTGTGTGTGCAGTTATTTTTCTTTTTCTTTCTTCTTCTTTCTCTCTTCTTCTTCTGTCTTCTCCCTTCTTTCCTCCTCTTCCTCTTCCTTCCTTCTTTCCTACTCCTCTTCTTTCTCCCGCTACTCTTCCTCCTTCTCCTCCTTCTTATTTTCTCTCTCTCATGAGTATAAAGAAACATGGAAGGGGAATAAAACATATCCAAAGGAATTTATGAAAATGAAAACTGGTCTTCCACAAGAATCTTACTGGAAAAATGGGGGTGGAGGGGTGGTAAATAGAATTGTGGAGGAGGAACATTAGGACAATGTTAGAGGAAAGCTGACACTCTGGTGGAGAGTATAGTGTGAAATGAGTATAGTGCTGGGATGATAAACCCTACGTAATGACTGACTCCTAACAGTAATAAGAGCAATGTTTGAAATGCAGGCAATGACGTATCGTCTGCTGAAGAAAATTTAAAATGATCGTACTGATCAATGATGATGATCCAGGGATAGATGACCGTAAAGGATTACTAAGAAAGATATCAAACTGTACACAGATTTTGTTTCCTAATAGTTTGCATAAGAGAAATAAACTGATTTCTTGCATGAATTTTTATTTTCTCAATTTTTAAATTAAAAAATTCCTAAATTATTATATTATAAATTTACTGTTTAATATAGGACCGGTTACAGTCCTAATAAAGATTTTAACAAAAGCCCAGGCTTTGATCATATAAATTTCAACAAATGCTACCACCTGGGGGCAGTATGTGACTAACTGTTGAAAAACAACGTAAGGGGCAAAGAGTCAATAGAATATGTAATTAACCAAAACCACTCCCAAAATGTCAAAAAAGATTTCTACTGATATGCATCCTTCTGTACATATTTTATTTATATTAGTTACCTATAACTCACATAAATGTAGAAATCTGTATTTGTCTATAAATTAATGCATACAATATAATACTGAATAAGATAAGGGATTTATAATATATAGTATGTTTAATCATATACATATAATTAAGTACACACATGTCTAGAAATAAACATGTGAAAAAGAAGTCAAATTTTCATATTTTCCATAATTAAATAAAATATGAATGTATAATATCAGCAAATTTTAGAAAGCAATTTTCTGTGCTATGTAGACTGACATTTTCAGGAAGTGATTAAGTACTTTATAAGGGAAAATCAGATTCATTTATGTTGTTTACTTAAGTGGCAACACATAATAAGTAACATGAATAAACATATTTTCAAGGCTATAAGCAATAATATGTTCTCTAAAACTAACCCAAGAATGGTATTTTAAAGACAAAAACTATACTGTCATAAAAACATAATACCCAAAGAAAACATACAGAATTTATTAAGTATTCCTTTTAAATGAGTGTGCAGTGGGGTAGAGAGATAGTACAGCAGATAAAGCCAACTTTGCCTTGCACCCAGCCAACCATGGCCTGATCACCAGCATTGCACATAATATCCCAAGTTCCACCAAGAACGGTCTCTGAGCCCACAGCCAAGACTAAGTAATTAGAACCACTGAATAAGTCCCAAAACCCAAAAATAAACAGGTAGACAGCGTTTTATTTTCATTAAATGTAATATATAAAATTTTTTAGGCCTCCATCCTAACCATGTACATCCTGACATACCACCACTTCTCCAGAGCCCAGTATCAGCATGAACAGAAAAGAACCTCCTGCAAAGTCCTACCTACCTGCAAAGAGCTCTGCAATGCCTCCATTGCCATCCCTCCTCCCCAAGATAGTCCCTCAGCACAGCCCCATAATCAAAGTAGTGCAGACACTTTAGTATTCATGTGACATATTTCTCCTTCAAATTTCCCCCTTTTAAACCCAGACTTATATGTAACAGAAAGCTCACAATTCAGTCCCAGAATACTTCCAAAACAATATTTGTACTTAAATGGGAGTAACTAGAGCTTTATCTGCTACTGGTCCACTGAATGCTCTCAGGGCCACAAGAAGAGTTGGAAAGAGATCACAAACAGTAGCTTCTACAAACAACAAATCTTATCAGTATAAATAATGCATCAGATCAGTAGTCAGACACTGATATTTAAGCTAAACTGACAGCACAAACAAAAGTCCAAGTAGACAAAGGAGTTTAAATGCAATGGCAAAGAGGGACAGAAGGCCACGCAAATCCTCAAGCTCAACAAACACTCCAAATTAACACTCCATGCAATGGCAAGGGAAAGAAACTTACCTAATCAGATCAAGAAAGATCTTTTTTTGTGTTTTGTGATTCAAAACACAAAGGCAAACTGTTCCATGCAAATGGTTTTGAAGGAGTTAAAGAAAACTATAGCAAGTCACAGTATTTAGACAAGCAGAGAACCTTATCAGTGACAGTGAAAGACAAGATACTAGCAATCAACAATAATGAATTAGAAAAAGAAAAGGAAAATTAAGAGGATAAAGTAATATTTTTGTGTGTAACAATTTTTCACTTATTTAAAGTATTTTTGAGTTCCTACTATATGCATTATAATGAATGCAAAGAAGAAGACATGTTAATTTGTCCTAAGTTTAAATAAAATCTACCTAAAGACATAGTATTGACTAACAATAGAACCATATCCACCAGTGCTGCGACACTCATTTTTAATTTCTTATTTGAACATCATGGTTACAAGGTTGCTCATAATATAGTTGGTGTTTTTTTTTTTACACAAAGTTGTTTATGACTGAGTTACAGTCATAGAATGTACAACAACCTTTATCAGTATGAAAGCTAATATGAAAGCTCAAGTTCCAGTTTTTTGAGGAATATCTATACTGTTTTCCAGAAAATCTGAACTAAATGGTATTCCCACTAACAGTGAATGAGAGTCCCTTTCTCCCTGTATCCATGCCAGCAGTAGTTGTTCTTATACTTTTTGATGTGTACCAGTCTCTGTCCCATAAGATGATACCTCATTGTTGTACTGATTTGCCTTTCCCTGATGATTAGTGATAATGAGCATTTTTTCCATGTCCCTTTTGGCCATCTGTATTTCTTTGAGGAAAAGTCTGTTTATTTTTTCTCTACATTTTTGGATGGGGTTAGTTTTTCTCTTATTAAAATCTGTCAGTACCTAGTATATCTTAGATATTAACCTCTTATCAGACGGGAACTGGCTAAACAGTTTCTCCCACCATATGGGTAGCATTTGTATCCCAGTCATTGTTACCTTTGAATTGCAGAAGTTTCTTGGTTTAATATAATCCCATGTCTTTAGCTTTACTTCCACTTGCTTGGTGTTTCCTCCTTAAAGATATCTTTAGTCTCAGTGTCATGGACTGTTTTTGTCTGTGTTTTCCTTTATGTACCTTATGATTTCAGATGTGATATCAAGGTCTTTATTCCATTTTTATTTTACCTTCATTCATAGTGGTTAGGAGAGATCTGAATCCACATTTTATAGTTCACAAGTTATTCCAACACTATTTGTTCATTAAGCTTTCTTTGATCTATTTTATATTTCCTGCCCCTTTATCAAAGATAAATTGATTATATGTCTGGTGATCCATCTCTGAATACTCAAATCTATTCCATTGATCTGAGACTCTGTCTTTATTCCAATACCATGCTGTTTTATAACTGCTGCTTTACAGTACAATTTAATGTTGGGGAAAGTGATGCCTCCCATCTTGTTTTTCCTAAGGATTGATGGACTTCAGAAGTGTTTGATCCATTTCTTTGAAAAATATCATAAGTATCCTTATAGCTATTGCTATTCTTCTTTGAAGAATGTTATGGGTATCCTTAGAGGGATTGCATTAAATCTGTACAATGCTTTGGGGAATATTGCCATTTTACCTCTGTTAATTCTCCAAATCCATGAAAGGAAATGTTCCATTTGCTTGTATCTTCTTTTATTTCTGAAAGAAGTGTTTTATATTTTTTTGTATAGGTCTTTCACCTCTTTTTTTTTTTTTTTTTTTTGGTTTTTGGGTCACACCCGGCAGTGCTCAGGGGTTACTCCTAGCTCCATGCTCAGAAATTGCTCCTGGCAGGCATGGGGGACCATATGGGGCACCGGGATTTGAACCAATGACCTTTTGCATGAAAGGCAAACGCCCTACCTCCATGCTATCTCCCGGGCCCCAGTCTTTCACCTCTTTAGTTAAGTTCATTCCAAGATACTTTATTTTCTGAGGCACAATTGTGAATGAGATTATTTTGTTTGTTTGTTTTTGGGTCACACCTGGAAGCGCTCAGGGTTCATTCCTGGATCCACACTCAGAAATCTCTCCCAGCAGGATCGGGGGACCATATGGGATACCAAGATTTGAACCACTCAACTGCATGCAAGGCAAACGCCCTACCTCCATGCTATCTCTCCAGCTCTGTGAATGAGATTTTTTAAGTCTCTTTTTTCTCTTCCATTATTTGTATATAAAAAAGCTAGGTTTATGCATGTTAATTTTTATAGGCTTCCACTTTTAATAGATTTTACTACACAAAATCTATTGTTTCTAGAAGTTTTTGGTTGAGTCTTTAGGATTTTCTAAACATAGCATGTCATCTGAAAACAGTGTACACTTGAATCTTCCTTTCCTATCTGGAATCCTTTAATATCATTTTCTTGCCTGACTGCAATGGCAAGTATTTTGAATACTATGTTGAATATAATTGAGGAGGATTAACTTGGTTTTGTGCCATATCTTGGAGGAAAGGTTTGTAGTTTTTTCCCCATTGAGTATATTTGCCTTGGGCTTGTGGTAAATGGCTTTGACTGCATGAAAGAAAGTTCCTTTAATCCCCATCTTGTTGAGCTATTTAATCATGAACAGGTATAGAGTCTATTCAAATGCTTTTTCTGTATTTATTGTATCTATTTATATTATCATATCATTTTTAATTTTCCTTTTATTACAGCAGGTAGCTGTTCCTCTCTCTCTTTTTCTCTTTTCTTTTGACACTCTGAGTTTGCCCTAGTGTTAATTAAGGGGTATCATGTAAATCACTTCAGTTCAGAGATTCATACCCCCTGGCTCTCATCTCTATTGTCTCTGGATATTAATAACATGCTACCTTTTGGGGGGGCCACACCCAGTGACACTCAGGGGTTACTCCTGGCTATGTGCTCAGAAGTCGCTCCTGGCTTGGGGGACCATATGGGGAACTGGGGGATCAAACCGCGGTTCGTCCTAGGCTAGAGCAGGCAAGGCAGGCACCTTACCTCCAGCGCCACCACCCGGCCCCTAACATGCTACCTTTTATTTATTTTATATCCCACAAGCGAGAGAGATTATTCTGTCTATTCCTCTTCTGACTCTCCTGACTCAATGAGTGTAAATACTGTCCATATTCATCCATGTATAAGTATGTCACTACTTCAGCTTTACTAACAGCTGTTAGTATTCCATTATGTAGACACACCACAGTTTCTTTAGCCACTCAACTGTTGTTGGGTACCTAGGTTGCTTCCAGATTCTGACTACTGTAAATTGTGCTGTGATGAAGATAGGAATGTAGAGGCTTTTCTGTATTGTGTTTTTTGAGTTCCTAGTATATCTTTAGGAATATGAATGGCTTTGACTGCATGAAAAAAAGTTCCTTAAGGAATATAGTAATAGATAATATGGAAGCTTGATTTCTAGTTTTTTGATAAATATTTATATTGTTTTTATAAAAAAAAATAGGGTGGATCAGTTGATATGCCCACCAACAGTAAATGAGAATCCCTTTCTCTTCACATATGTGCCAGCACAGTTTGTTCTTATTTTTTTTCCTTTTTGGGCCACACCTGGTGATGCTCAGGAATTACTCCTGGCTATGCGCTCAGAAATCGCTCCTGGTTTGGGGGACCATAGGGGACACCGGGGGATTGAATCACGGTTCGTCCTAGGTTAGCATGTGCAAGGCAAACACCTTACTGCTTGCACCACCACTCCGGTCCCTGTTTTTGTTCTTTTTGATGTGTGCCAGTCTCTGTAGTGTGAGATGTCATTTCATTCTTGTATTGATTTGCATCTCCCTGATGATTAGTGACGTGTGCCTTTTGACCATCTGTATTTCTTCTTTGAAGAAATGATTGCTTATTTCTTCATTCTTGGATGTGGTTAGGAATTTTATAATTGAATTAGCATGAGATACAAAATTACAAAGTTGTTCATAACTGAGATTCAGTGATACATTTCAAGAAGCATCCCCTCACCATAACACATTTCCTCCCATCCACTGACCTACTCCTCTGTCTCTGTGGCAGACATCTCTCTTTCCTCTTCCCTCTCTCTCTCATAAACATACATACATACATACATTGTAGTTTGCAATATTGTTACTAAAGCTGTTATGCATATCACTGTATCTTCCTTCATCACTTTTTTTGTGTACAGAGTTATCATTTCAAACTCTCATTTTTCATATTGGTTCCTTCTCTGCCCAAAATACACTTCCTACCCCTATTTTGGCAACCTTACCATGGACTAGTCCTCCTATCCTTTGACTCTATTGCTTTTTGGCATTATAACCATATTATCTGTTTTTCAATATTCCACAACCATGCAACCATGCCAAGTTTATCCCTCTCCATCTGATTCATTTTGCTCAGCATAATACTCCCCATGTATATTCATATAGGGGCAAGTTTCAGGACTTCATTTTTTACTAAAAACGATGTAGTAGTTTTTCATTGTGTAGATGTACCAGTTTCTTTAGCTAAATATCTATGCTTGGGTATTTGGGCAATTTCCAAATTCTGGCTATTGTGAATAGTGCTGCAATGAACACAGGAGTGCAAAAAGCAGAAGCAGTATCACTGGATTATACATGAGCTTAATTTCTTGACTCAATTTTTTGACTAATGTTTATATTATTTTTCCAAAAGGCTGGAGCAGTTGACGTTCTCACTAGCAGGAAATGAGAGTTCCTTTCTCGCCATATCCATGCCAGCACTAGTTGTTCTAGTTCACTAGTTGTTCTTTTTGATGTCCCAATAAGTGCAGTGTGAGAAAAATCACATTGTTTTTGTTAATGATGGAGTGCATTTTCCATGTGTCTTTTGGCTGCTTTTCTTCTTTGAAGGAAGTTTTGTCCAGATCTTTTCCCTTTCAAATAGGACACTCCTACAGAGGATCAGAGAAGCTCAAAGCCACCTTCAGCTCAAACTGAATTTCAGGAGAACCTTTCCTGGCATCTTGAAAAAAGACTATGGGGTTAGATAAATTATTGTATTTAGAGCCTGCAGATGACCCTAAGGCAGGATGCTTTGTGGGTAGGGATACGTGTTTTTAGGGCAAAAAGTTTTCTTTATATTTTCCCAACTTTTGCTGTGCCTATGCAAAATATTGCCAACCTTTATCTTTAGAGGCATATGCCATAATCTTAGAATCATGAGATGTGAATTATTTTATTTTTCTATGAAGTCAATTAGGGGACAATGTTGGTTTACTGGTTCTAACCTAATTAATATTTGTACTCCACCCTAGGGTGTGATATGGTGATGGGATATTGGATTATTCCCTTCTTGATATTCTGCTCTCACCTAGGGTGTAGCCTGATTCCTGTCAATAAAAGCAAAGGTCTGAGGAAGGCAGAGGCCAGACATTCTTCAGTCTTCTTCTCCTGAGTTGTGTTCCTTCTTATGAGCAGAAAGCTGAAAATTCTTATGAACAGAATTCCATTCTTGAGTTCTGGGCTTCCTGAATTCGTTCTTGTACCTCTTCAGTGTGGATTATTTTTTGCGTCAATATTTGCTTCCAGACCTGTATCACACCAGATCCCATTTTGTAGCCCTAGGCTCCACCAACACATGCCCATCCATATATAAGCAAAGTTCATTACTTTAGTTTTATTACAGCTGCAAAGGATTTCATTGAGTAGATGTGCCACATTTATTAGCCACTCATATGTTATCAGGTACCTGGGTTGTTTCCAAATTCTGGCTAATGTAAATAGTGCTGCGATGAAAATAGGAGTGTAAAGGGCATTTTATATTGTTTTTGTGTTCCTAAGGTAATGGTATTTCTGGATCAATTTGGAACTCAATTTGCTTTTTTTAAGGAATATCTACATGGTTTTCCAGAAGTGCTGGACTAGATGGCATTCCAATTAGCACTAACTGAGAGTTCCTTTCTCCCCGTATCCATACCAGAGCTGATTGTTCTTGTTCTTTGTGATGTGTGCCAGTCTCTATGGTGTAAGATGATACTTTATTACTGTTTTGATTTGCAGCTCCATATGGCATATGATTAGTGTTGTGGTGCATTTTTATGTGCCAGTTGGACACTGTATTTCTTCTTTAAGAAATACCTGTTCATTTCCTTTCCCCATATTTGATGGGGTTAGATTTTTTTCTGGAAAATTCTATCAATACCTTGTATATCTTATATATTAACTCCATAATATATGGGTATTGGATGAATAGTTTCTCCCATTCCATTAGTAACCACTGTATCCTAGTCACTATTATCTTGAAGTGCAGAAACTTCTCAGTTTAATGTAATCGCATTTATTGCATTTGATTCCACTTTCTTAGACAATTTCATCCTTAAAGATGCCTTTAGTTTCAATGTCATGGAGTGTTTTTCCGGTTTTCCTGTAAGTACCTTATGGTTCTAGGGTTTTTAATCCATTCTGATATTTTACCCGTGTGCAGAGTGTTAAAGAGGTATGAGTTCTTTTTTTGCATGTATCTGACCAGCTGTCCTAAAACCACTTGTTTTTTTGTTTTGTTTTGAGCTACACCCAAAAGTCTTCAGGGGTACTTCTGGCTCTGCACTCAGAAATCACTCCTGGCAGGCTCGGGGGACCATGTGTAATGCCGAGATTTGAACAATCGTCTGTCCTGGGTCAGCTACATGCAAGGCAAATGCCCTACCACTGTGTTATCTCTCCAGCCCCTAAAACCACTTGTTGAAGAGACTTTCCTTGCTCAATTTTTTATAATTCTTGCCCCCTTATCAAAGAATAATTGACTGTGTACCTGGAGGTCAGTCTCAAAATACTCGTCTAGTCAATCTGAGGGTCTGTCTTTATTCCAATACAATGCTGCTTTAATGACTACTGCTTTATATTATAAAGTTGGGAAAAGTGATGCCTCTCATCTGCTTTATACAAAGGATTACTTTAGCTATTCGTGGATGTTTATTGTTTTAAATTAATTTTTTCTATCTACTTCTTATAGTATCCTTATATAAACTGCATTAAATCTGTACAATGCTTTGGGGCATATTGTCATTTTAATAACGCTAATCCTCCCAATTCATTTGAGGGTACATGTCACCATTTCCTTGTGTCCTCTTTTATTTCTTGAAGTAGTGTTTATAGTTTTCATTGAATAGATTTTCACCTCTTTATTTAATTGACTCTGAATATTTTATTTTCTGTGGCACTATTGTAAATAGCATTCTTTTTTAAAGTTTCTCTTTCTTCACAAAAACAATAGCAACAAAAAAGCAATACTAAATTAAGAAATATAACTCTAAATTTCCCATTTACTGAAGACAAATTTAAATTCCAAAAAAGAATATATTTAAATTGCATATAAGAACCTTCTTTATATAAAAAAATTAACAGTACAAGTTTAACTGTTTAGAAAAGTGTTTGTTACATACTTCCTGTTGCTTGGTCTCACAAAAACAGGTATAACAATATTTTTATGGAATTTTTACCTTCTAACTTTAATCTTCTCTTGAAAATTATTTTTAATGATCTAAGAACTGTTTCTCCTTTGGGGGAGGGAGGCATACCCAAAAGTGCTTAGGTGACCCTAAAGCACTGGGGATCAAATTTAGAACTATTGCATGCAAAACATGTACTCTATTCAGTCCTTTGAATCATCTCCACAATTCCCTGTTTTATTCTTTGACCTTGAAATATAATTGACTACCCTATTAGTCTCAATGGTATAAGTCATTAGGAAGATAAAAAATATATATGGAATTAAAGTAAAAATGATAAGACTTTTAAATTAAGCAATGATGTTAAATAATCCTAATTTATGAAAATAAGATACGTAATAGATGTTAATTATTATCTGAATCAGGACTTATCAACAAAAATATTCAAATATTTTTATGCAAATGTGGAGGTTCTTTGTTTAAATCTTTATAGATAATATAAGGATATTCAATATTATGTAAATAAATAAACCCTTTATAACACACTGAATATCTTCAGAGTATGGCAAATAATTGTTTTAATAATACAAAGGTTAGAAGTTTAACATAAAATGTGATCCTCTACTCTATATTATGCCCTCTGTAACTTCAATATTTAAGTTCATACTTTTAATTTTTCTTGTCCCTATGCATCATCAATTTTATAATAAACAGAAATCTTGTAAAGCATAGAGATGACAAGAGCAAGAAAAAGCCTAAATAACTTCGAGAAGGTAAGAAATTATACCAGGAGCTAGAAAAGACATAAATCTTTGAGACCCTGTCAGTCTACTACAATGTGATAGAATGACAAAAAGAGGCAAGCATATGACAGATAATAATTATGAAAATGGGTACAGCAATAAAACTTAGACAAAGCGACAAAGTGACTATGTGGGACTATTCCCAAAGCCATCCTTATCCTCATACCCAATCTCTAATTTTTTATCATGATCATAATTACAAGTTATAACAATTTACAGAATTTAAGTTTCTGTAATACAATGTAGAAACTCTCAAATATCTCAAAAGTGTGAACATGAAGTGTGAACCATGAAGATTGCATTCCTTTTTTTTTTATATAAAATTCAGCATATTATCCACAGTTAAATTCTGTACATTCTATACAGCAAGTGTTAATACATTTTATTTAACTAGATGATCATAATTGTTTTTATAAATTGGGAGGTGATTTTAAATTTACAGAATTATTATTGCTGTATTAATTAATTCCACAAATATTTATCTCTAAATTTTCTGTAATCATGAATATCTCTTAGAATGTTTCAGGTGTTCTAATTACTATTAAAAAATAAAAAGGGAAAACTTAAGTTATCTATTAATTTCTTATCATAAATAGTTTGATCATTCTTGATGTTAATTCTGTTATGGAAAAAGCAAAATTAAATTCATAAAAGCAATGTCACTTCAAGAAAATATCTTGTTTAATTCCCTTTACAATTAATTTTGGGGCCAGGTAATATGGTGCAACTGGTAGAACAAGGCTGACATGAGGAAGCCTTGGCTTTTTTTTTTCTTTTTTGTTTGTTTGTTTGTTTTTGGGTCACACCCGGTGATGCTCAGGGGTTACTCCTGGCTATTCGCTCAAAAGTCGCTCCTGGCAGGCAAGGGGGGAGAGGGGGAGGGGGAGCGGGGACCATATGGGGAACCTGGGGAATGAACTGCGGTCTGTCCTAGGTTAGCGCAGGCACCTTATCTCCAGCGCCACCGCCCGGCCCCAGGCCTTGACTTTGATCCTTGGTGCCAAAAAGTCCCCAGGCATCACAGGCCCTTTACCAATATCAGCCCCTTTAAGAACTGTTGGGAATTGCTCTTGGCTCTCCTACTCCAATTCCAGTAAGTATGTCTCTGCATACACACATACTCTAGCAAAAAGTGAAAGACAGAAGAGATGATTATTATTTTTAATCTCTATAAAAGTCTAATTTATTTTTAAATAAATTTAATATTATTACATTAATATTATATACTGTATAAATATATAATTGTAATATATTTTATATATCTATTATATAAAATCTACATCAACAGAAGTAAAGAGAATGGGAAGGAGACAAGAAATAAAAGTTAGTGCTGTAATATTCTTTCAATATACATAAAGCAGAATACTACTCCAAGATATATTGTGACTGGTGAAATCATTTAAGAGTGAACTGCTAAATAACTGTTTCCATGTTGCTGGTTTCTTTGTAGTATAAAAGAGAATAAATACATTGTATTTCTCCTCTTCTGCTTGATTTGATTGCTTCTCCTTGCTATACCCTGGCACTTAAGGTGCTCGAAATATCTATCATTTAGACTGTTGTGTTTCTTCATGGAGTTATTCTAAATACCACATATAAGAGATATCATTCTGTATTTATCTTTCTTCTTCTGGCTTACTTTAATATAATATTTTCTAGTTCCATCTATGGTGCTGCAACTTGCATGATTGTGCCATTTCTTACTGCTATGTAGTTTTCCATCATCTTCATGATCTACTCACCTGTTATTGAACATCTAGGTTGATTCCAAGTATTGGCTATTATACTGAGTGCTGCAATAAATAGTGGTGTGCATATATACTTTTGGATGAATGCCTTTCTATCGTTGGGGTAAATACCCAAGAGAGAGATTACTTAGTAATATGGCAAAGCAAGCACCCTTTGTAGTATTGCTTTGGCCCTCCAATAAGATATAAATAGAAACTGTGACATGAATTAAAATTATCAGTACTGAAATAAAAAAGTTCAGTGCATGGTTGAACACTGAGTAGACGCTGATAAGATTTTGGTAACTTGAGACTATCCAAGAAAATGTTCTAGTAGACTCTGCAAGTAGACTTAGTACAAGATAGTAAAAATATGTTAAATTTAAGTAGAATAAGATAGAATTCAGCATATTTTAAAAACTGTCAGTAACAGATTCAGAACAAGAAAATATTTTGTGCAAGAATGGGAATTTTATAAACTTTAAGAAAGAGTACCTTCCCATAATAAAAAAAAAAACCCAGTGATTATTTTGTTGAGTGAAATGAGTAAGAAGAAGAGGGATAGGCACATAATAGTCTCACTTAACTGTAGTATATAAGAAAAATAAAAGACAGTATGGTAATACTATCCAGAGACAATAGATATGAGGGTTGGAAAGAGTAATCCATGGTAAGAAGCTTGCCACAAAGACCAATAAGTGCAGTTAGGATAGAGAAGGGCCCACTATTACAATGGCAGTTGGGACTGATCACTCTGGACAAGAACTGAGTGGAGATTATAGATATACAGATATATAAAACTTCTCTCTCTCTCTCTCTCTCTCTCTCTCTATATATATATATATATATATATATATATATATATATATATATATATATAGTACCCTTTCATTAACAGTAGTGCAAATCACAGTTTCTACAGGTAAAAATGAGAGAGAAAGAAAGAAAAGTTAAATGCCTTTCCCAGTGGCATTCAAGGGGAGAGGGGGGAAGGAAACTAGGGAAACTAGTGGCAGGAAATATTCACTGGTGAAGGTTGGTGTATACTGTATGGCTGAAATTCAATTATGTACAATTTTGCAACCACAGTGTTTAAGTAAATAATAATTAAATAGAAAGCTTACTTCCAGCCAATATTTTATATTAGCTTCTTCCTAGACAAGACAAGCCCAGTATTATCCCATGCAGGTTATTAGGTAATACCTTAATATAAGAATTTCAGACTCATTAGTGGAAACCTATTAGTGGAGTCCAAATATCATTCTCATACATTGTTTTTTATATTTCCCTCCAGGCTAGCCCAGTATCTGTTCATGTTGCTAACTTTGATTTTTCACTCAAGGTCCTGGTTGTGGTTTCCATTATATACTTATCTCTAAAATTATGGGGGCTGAAGAACAGGTAGGGCATCTGCCTTACACAAAGTTGACCTGAGTCAATCCCAAGCTCCTGAGTGCGTGCCAGGAGTTTCTCCTGAGCACTGGTATGGCCTAAAAAGCATGAAAAAAAAATGTCCTTTATTCTTTAAGTCAAAATTCTAATGCAGTGTGTCTCAGCTAAATTCTAAAAAAGAAAACTGTTCTAAGTATCAAGTTCAAAGTATGATAAATAAAAACATCGCATACAGTAAAGTTATTGAAAACAAAATTCCAAACTTTTAAAAGTGGTTTTCATTTCTCTTCTATCATTTATCTTGTACTCATATTGTTTTGTCTTGACAAGAAATAGAAATATATTTCATTCAAAAAATTTTTTCTTGGTTTTGGGGCTACACCACCATCAAAATTCAAGACTTTTTCCTGGCTATGAGTTCAGGAATCACTCCTCGTGTGCTCAGGGGACGTTTTAGGCCTCCAGGAATCAAACCTAGGTCAGCGACTTGCAGAGCAAATTACCTACCCATTCACCAGCACCCAATTTAATTTTTTAAAGAAGTAATATACAGGAGATATAAAAAACAATCTGCTTAAGTATAATTGAAACCACAAAAGAATATTTATTAAATATACTTATCTTTCAAATAGTATCTTAATTAATTCTCAAAAATTATGTAACTCAAGTATCATTATCCCTATTTTTATAGAAGGGGAATCTGAAGCACAGAGGTTAAGTAATTTGCTCATGACAGAACAAGGATTTAAATTTGGGAATACTTATTCCAAGACCAGTGCTTTTTCAACTGAACCATGTTGCCTCCCGCAAGAGAGCATTTTCACATTACCACCTGCTACTTCTAATTAAGAGATAGTAATTAAACTATTCTCCACTCCTGACAACAATATTATAGCTACTGGCATTTTAAAGGAATTAATATGAACAGCTTTTTATCTGCTCAAAAATACTACACTTACACAAACTACGCACTATAAAAAAATAAAAAGACTCCAGAATGACAGTTACGTGTTTTTCCAATCATGTATATATTACATAATATGCTAGTGGACATATGATATAAAAAGTATAGTTCAAAGGTGAATTCAATATTCAAAGATGAATTTTTCTGTAAAAAGTGTTCAGTTGAAAAAATTAGCAAAGAGGATCTGGAGCAATATTATAGTGGGGAGTGACTTCTGCAAGCAGCTGACCCTGGTTCTACCCTTGGCATCCCATATGGTCCCCAAAAGCCCATTTAAAGTGATCCCTGAAAGAAGAATCAGGAGTAGACCGTGAACACAGTGGATGTGGTGTGCCCCCTTCAAAAGGGAAAATACTACTGGTGAAAAAATTGGCAGTAAGCCAATTGACTATATTTACACTTTAAAAATGTATATATGGTTTTATTTAGTTAATCCTGATAAATTATTTATAGATGCATTACAAAGTTTTAGCTAATGATCACTTTTAGAATTATTTATACTAGCAAGAAAGAAAAAGGGAAAACTGGAATTAATTTAGCAATAGAAATAGCAATAATTATATTATAATTATAATATGATATTATATGTTATATAATTATTATGATGATATTATATAATTATAATTATAATATGATAATACATTATTATAATTATTGAATTAACAAGAAATTAATTAATTCTGTAAAACAATTAAAAATTACTGGAATTACTTGCCATAGAAATAGGCCAAAAAAGTTATCAAGTGCATCCAGATAGGAAAGGAAGAAGTGAGGCTCTCACTGTTTGCAGATGATATGGCACTATGTTTAGAAAATCCTAAGTACTCTACCAAAAGTCTTCTAGAAACAATATACTTGTATAGTAAAGTAGCAGGCTACAAAATTAATATGCAAAAAATCCATGACTTTTCTATATAAAAATAATGAATGTGAAGATAAAGATTTTAAAAATCCCACTTATAATCGTGCCATAGAAAATAAAATACTCAGAGTCAAATTAAATAAAGAAGTGAAAGGTCTATACAAAGAAAACTATTAAACATTGCTTCTAGAAATAAAAGTGGAAACAAGGAAATGAAGATATATAGTCTGTTAATGGATTGGGAGGATTAACATAATTAAAATGGCAATATTTCCAAAAGCATTGTACATATTTAGTGACATTTTACAAAAAAAATAGATATAACACTCCTGAAATTCATTTGGAACAACAAATGCCCACAAATAGCTAAAGCAATTCTTAGGAAAAAGAAGGTAGGAGACATCACTTTCCCCAACTTTAAATTGTATTACAGGGCCCGGGAGAATAGCATGGAGGTAAGACGTTTGCCTTTCATGCAAAAAGGTCATCGGTTCAAATCCCGGTGCCCCATGTGGTCCCCCGTGCCTGCCAGGAGCGGTTTCTGAGCATGGAGCCAGGAGTAACCCCTGGGCACTGCCGGGTGTGACCCAAAAAACAAAACAAAAAAATTGTATTACAAAGCAATAATCATTAAAACAGCATGGTACTGGAATAAAGACAGACCCTTAGATCAATAAAATAGACTTGAGTATTCAGAGAATGACTCCCAGACATATAATTAATTAACCTTTGACAAAAGTGCAAGAAATACAAAATGGATCAAGGAAAGTCTCTTCAGCAAGTTGTATTAGGGAAACTGATCAGCCACATACAAAAAACCTAACTCAGACCTCTAACACCAAGAACAAAGTTCAAATTCAAATGGATTAAAGATTTTGATATCAGATCTGAAACTATAAGATACCGTATTTTTTGCCATATAAGATGCACCAGCATATAAGACGCACCCAGTTTTTTG
>PVKC010001055.1:0-54735 GCA_004027635.1 Crocidura indochinensis
TTTTCCCAGCAGAAATTGCTTCTGTATGAGAGCCTATTACAAATGCAATTCACAAAGGTCTTACAGGTGACAAAGCTTTAATTAGCATAGCATTGTTTTCTAAAGTGATTTTGCACTTGTTAAAACAGGATTAGGAATCAAAATATATTTTTATAAATGCCAGTTTTAATTGCATTACTGATGGTGTGTAAGTCTTTAAGCACACCACACAGCTTCTCACGTAATGCCACTCTGTTTGAAGGATTAAGTGTGAAACACAAAGAATGACACATATTGTCTAATGAGCACCTCAGAACAGGAAATATAGACATTTATAATATACAATATTTCATCTAATATCAGAACCTTCTGAAGTCTCTGTCTTCACAGTAAGTCAGTATCCATTAAATAAATAATACTAGTTATCTGTCTATAGTTATGTTCCATCTCAGCGATATTAGAACAGTGATTAGAAATTACAAATTGAAATATAGAATCATTACCATTTATTATCAATAATTACCAATTAGAAATTGGTATATAGGGGCCTGGGAGATAGCATGGAGGTAAGGCGTTTGCCTTTCATACAAAAGGACATCGGTTAGAATCCCGGTGCCCCATATGGTCCCCCGTGCCTGCCAGGAGCAATTTCTGAGCATGGAGCCAGGAGTAACCCCTGAGCACTGCCAGGTGTGACCTAAAAACCAAAAAAAAAAAAAAAAAGAAATTGGTATATACCACATTCACTAGTTTCAGTCTAAGGTCTCATTTATAATATACCTGCAGTATTTTTTTTCATGACTTAGTTTTCTCCTTACTTTTATTTTGTTTGTATTATCTGTGATCAGTTAGAGAAAACAGGCTTCCTCTTTTGCTCAGAGAAATTTTTCTATATCATGACTCAAAGCTTTGATCCTTGAATAAAGATGCATTTTTTAAAAAAATCCCATTTTCATCTATTTTCATTTCTACGTTTTGCTTTTGAGAGCTTGATAGACCTATAAGCATTCACCTATAACAAATACTTTTCCTACGCAAAGAATATTATTTCCTCACCTTTACAACAGTGGTAGATTTAGACACAAAGGGGTTAAACATCTTGTCAAAGATTAGCTAAAATTTCAGTTGGAGAAATAAGACCAAAGCATGTAGGTCTACTTTAGCTTGTAGCTATAATCACCAGACCTGAGAAAGATTAAAAATGAAACTCCATATAAAGGATTTTTTTAAGTCTTTGTAGATAAAACAGTGTTTAAGTTTTGATTACATGAGTAGGGTCTGGAACTAAAAACCCTTATTTGAAAATGCCTGTTTTAATTTTGAAATGTCTCTTTGCTACAATTTAAACGATTATTTTGGAAAACTGATGTTTAGTGTTTAGCATATCTAAATAGTCACAGCTCTTTCTATAAACCAGGTATCGATTAAACTATTTACTGATATCAATGGAAGAGAAAACATTTTACATTCTAATAGAAATATTATTAAGCTATTTGTTACTGTGTTTTAAAGCTTAGAACTTTGTAAGATGTATTGCCTTTTCCCCAATTGTTTTTAAATTCAAGCCTACAAAAGAATATTAATGTAATCAAATGAGTTTAATTCTTTTAAATCTTGATGTCTAAGGATGAAAAAAAAAGCTTACTTCCATCTCAATGCAAAATTTTAAGTTTTTCCTATTTCTATTTAATTGCTTTTTAATTTCTTATTGATCCGCTAACTAAAGGATTATTGTTTGATGCACTGAGTGAGCTAACAAGATTGTCTGGGTGAAATTAAATCTGTTGACCTAGCTCTTTTGCTGGAAATTGGGTTGTACAATTGTAATGGCTCTATGCACTCAATAAGATGATGAGAAAAAGAGACAGTCCTGTCAGGAAGCTCCATAGTATAATTCCTATTTTAATTCATTACCAAGTATTTGTTGTACCCATTGTGTAGAGGCAATTATGAATTATTACATTTTGAATTATTACAGAAAAGTTCACTCTTTCCTTGTAATGTTAGGCTTCTCCCGAAGGCTTTTAAGACTCAATCCTCATGATCTTTTATTTAATGTGGAAATGACTAAAGAGAAAAGTCAGTCATTAAATTGCATAACACATAAGCCCTCAATTTCCACTCACACTTCTCACTTCTTTCCTTTATATTTTTCTTCTTTCCTCACTCTATCCCTATATGTAACTATTTTCTCTCTGCATCATTCTGTTTGTTTCTCTCAATTGCTTGTACTATGAATGTAATAGCACTACATCTTTTTTTTCCTGTGTATTTAAATTTTTTCAGCACTTCTGAATATCAGCATCAGTCCTGTGGCCTCTGAAAAATCTATCCTGATGTAAAAACCTGTATATATTACTACCTTCTGAAAGTCCTTTTTTATATGTCAGCATGTGCAATTGAACACTACACAACACAAATTATTTTTTCCTGACTATCTCTTATATCCCAGGGCTGTAGTTCTTGTTTATCATTTTAATTTATCTTTTTAATATTAATAGACTATTTTGGGGAGAGAATATGGGCCAAGTCCACCAGTGCCCAGGGTTTACAACTAACTCTGTGCTCAGGGATCACTTCTGGCTGAAGCTCAAGGGACCATATGTGATGTTGGGTATTGAACTGGTGCCATCCAGGTGCAAGGCAAATGCATTAAGTTCAATGCTATCTTTGTTAAAAGATATATATCTTATAACTGAGACAAAGAGAGAAGTGAGCTATGAGTGGTAATTTCTGGCAGATTGTGGGAGTGATGCACTGATTAAAGGGGGTGTTCTATTTATGACTGAAACCCAACTACAATCATGCTTGTAATCATGGTGTTTAAATAAAGATTATATATAATAAAAAGCTGAGCAGACCAGATCCTAAAAATGAATGTGGATAAAGAACAGGGGGCATGAACACAGCCTAAAAGTGAAATATGTTAAAGCCATGATTTAAACAGTCATATGATTGCCATTTAAGCCAGTGGTCAAGTTTTAAAAAATTACTTGGACCCTATTCAGTGGTTCTCAAACTACGGCCCACGGGTCACATACTGTTTTTGTTCCCCTTTTGTTTCTTCACTTCAAAATAAGATATATGCAGTGTGCATAGGAATTTGTTTGTAGTTTTTGTTTTTACTATAGTGTGGCCTCCAACGATCTGAGGGACAGTGAACTGGCCCCCTGTTTAAAAAGCTTGAGGACCCCTGCTATAGATTATAGTCTCATAATATTAGCTCTAAATTCATCAAATAATATATAAACAGACATACACAGTTGCTGAGCATCAGGTGAGAACATGCACAGGGTGGATGTGTGAGGAAAAAAGGAGCCTAACCACTTCTAACAGATACTTAAATAGTGCTTAATAAATACTGGTTTGTTAAAGTCCTTTTTAAAGAGCACTGATGAAATTTTTAGTTTCCTAAAAGCTACCTTAGCTCTGACAAGTAGATAAAATTCACTTGCTGTATTTCCTTGAAATCAACCACTCTAAAACTTCCTACTTGCCAAACAGTTTGACAGTGGATCTTAAGGATCATGATTTTCAGGGATAAAATAAAAAGTGTTCATGTATTTTCTTTTAATAAATTATTTTATGTCTTTTATGACAGGGTGATATAAATTATATGCATATATTTTTTCAGTAACAGATTCTAACTTCAATTGGTGATGCCAAATATTTTTGGCAGTGATATTTATTGTCCTTGTAGATGAGGAACTTTGAATTGTTTTTATAACTCTGCCATTGATAATAAAATAAGTTCTAGATGTTATAGTTCATTAGTTATTTTTTAAAAGTGGAATGAATATCCATATGATTACTAACAAATCCATTCAAATTATTCTTCTATTGTCTCTGTTTGGTTACTTCTTTTCTCTGGACTTCTTATTATCTGTTTAAAAAATGACATTCTAGGGGTCCGGGAGATAGCATGGAGGTAAGGCTTTTGCCTTTCATGCAAAAGGTCATCGGTTCGAATCCCGGTGCCCCATATGGTCCCCCGTGCCTGCCAGGAGCAATTTCTGAGCACGGAGCCAGGAGTAACCCCTGAGCACTGCCGGGTGTGACCCAAAAACCAAAAAAAAAATGACATTCTACTAAAATGACATGTGTTTATATGACATTAGAATGTATATTTTTCCTTCAAGAGAATCCAAACTCTTAGGTGATGTAAATTTAATGCATATATGTATATTTATGAAGATAAAATGTACATATGAAATGAGTACAAAGTTCTTTGATATGTCTTTGTAATTCTAGCAGTTTGAGCACTAAATTGGGAATAAATATAATAGACTGTTAATCTATAATTACTGGGATACTGCTTTTTATGGAGCATTCATTTTTTTGTCTACTTAATCCTTGCCTGCTTGAGTTTATGTTTAATAAATCTGCTTTTCAGTTTTGGTTTTGGGCCTCATTCAGCTGTTCTCAGGGCTTACTCCTAGCTCAGTGCTTGTGGATCACTTCCAGAGGTACATGGGGAGGCCATATGGGTACAAGATATTAAATCCAGGTTAGGAGTGTGCAAAGCAAACACCTTAAGTGTTGCCCTATCTCTCTAGCCTTCATAGAGTTTATTTTATTTTTAAATTGAGTTATAACAATACCAGTTAACATTTTGGCTAGTTTAAAAAAATATATTAAAGTAATTTAAAACTATTCAATCCTGAAAGTATATGTTATTGATATCTCCATCTCCACTGCAGAATACAGAGAGATATAGAAAACATATTGCCTGACCACTGCTGAGGCAGAAATTTGTGTGTGTTGATGTGTGTGCATATGTGTTTCAGGGGTGTCCATATAGTGCTAAGAGAGCTGGAATATTTCTCCTGGCAATAGATCAATAGGGTTTAATGATATAGCCAGATATTCTAGCACAGCTTGGGTTTTGGGTACCACTAAGTCCTTCCAAACCATATAATACAGGGTATTGAACATAGGGCCCTTCACATATTCAAGGCATGTGTTCCAACCCCTGAGCTATCTTCCCTGTCCCAAGAATTCATGCTTATCAATATTTCTATTGTTTTAAACACCTAAAGAAAATACACAAGATTGGCTGATTTTCTTAAGCAGCTGAAATGTTTCACATATACTGTAAAATCACATTTCACTTGTAGCTGTTTGCACTATAGACCAGTTGGTTAAGTGTTCATCCTTTATCATCTGTCCTAGCCAATAGAAACAGAATGAAGACATACATGATTACAGATGCCTTCCCATTTAAAATTTTAGAGAATGAACCATAACAATCAATGAAGACCTAGACCATCCCCACATCAAAGAGATGAAGTTAGTCACAAGTGACAATCCAGTGTTAAATAATTAAATTGTTTTAGCTGTTAACTCTAAGTGAATGCTGTTTTTAATTGCACTTTAATAATGTCATGCCCTTTATAACCAAAATTAATGTTTTGTGTTGCTCTGTTTTTGAAGTATGTGTCAGTTTAATTAAACTATTAATGGGAGATGAATTTTAAGTTCTTTATTCAATTGTATCTGTTCAACAAGCATAAACAGGAAGGTGGAGATAGCAAGGAGCAAAATTGCATTTCACCATAAGATAGGCTGCTGTGCTGAGCTAACTTAGTTTGTTTGCCCCCATTATAAACAAATCTACTTTCATTTTATAATATTTGTTGAGTTTATTTTTTAAAAAATACAACTGCTCTTTGAAAGATGTGGACTTAGCAGATAGGTGTTTTGAGATCCAATTGCAGGACCTAAAGAATTATGGTAATGAGGATATGACTTGTGTTCACTTGGCATTTCAAACAACTTTTTGCTGTAGACATCTGTAAATCTTAGAAAATTTAAGAAATATATGATATCTATATATCTAAGGCTTTTACTTTTTTCTGGAGTGTATCTAATTATAGGTGAATCTCCTGCAAAACATATGATATTGCTTAACACAAATCAACCATTTGTTTTTATTGACAAAAAGGATGATTGGTAAACATCATGCATATCCAAGTATCTCCTGGATCCAATTCAAGAGAATCAATCAAGTCAAGTTTCAAGATCGGAAGGCCTAGCTTAGGATAATTTCATATCTCTTCATATAATTGATGCCATATGCAAATAAAAGGAACTCTTAACTAACAAGTTCTTAAAGAAGAAGTACAGTATCAGATTTATACTTTTCTGGTGAGAGAAATGGAGGTATTACATCTGCTGCCTCCTATTGAAAACATAACATGTTATAATAGAGACAAGTGTGCCCTTCCTCTGTGTGGTAGATCAATCAATAGCTTTTCATGTGATCTTGTTCACTATTTTGTTAGTAATGAAACCCTCGTGTGATGTGACAACAGTGGAATAACATCTGGTCACAAAGCTGGTGTTAACAAGCACAACTGGCATTCTGGTAATTAGACTGATTTCTGGTCTCTTCTTTCACAAATTGTCGATAAATGCAATAAACAGGCCACCGTTTCCTTTCAAGACAACTATATTAAGCTACATATTCTTAGCTATTCATTTACTAGGTTTGTTTGTGAGGATGAAGCCATAGAAGAGAAATAATATTACATGACAATCTTTTTTTATAGGTGAGCTTTTACATCTGTCAAGACCTCTCTCTCTCTTTCTCTCTCTCTCTATCACTGCTTCTATTTCTCTCTCTGTCTCCAATTATTTATCTAAAAATATAACATTTTGTTTAAAAAACTTAAAATATCTATTAACACAGTACTGCTCCAAAAATAATAATAGACTGTTGGCTACAAACCAAAATCAGAAAAATAATAAATCCAGAGCACAATGCTGGGTTTCAAGAATACAAAAAGACACTAAATTAGAAAGAATAAAAAACAAAAACAAAAACAAACAAACAAACAAAAACAAGAAAAACTAACCATCTTTTGTTTGGAACTCGAGTTAACTCAAAACTTTAATTCAGGAAAGAAACAAATATATGAGCTTGATATCTTTGTAAATATATATTCAGACAATTATTTTCAGTTTTAATGTACTATCCTGTCTGGATTTTTCTGCAGAGCAACAGAAAAAGCTATTAAAAAATAAAACAAAAGTAAAATCTAATTCAAAGTTTGTCAAGTAAGCTTTCCTCTAAGAACTCTCCCTTATTATAAAAAAGTATAAATTCCATTTATTTTTCTCTTTTCTTTTCAATTTCTCTTGTTGTTTTTGTTGGGTTAACCAGACATCACACCCATTTGTTCGTATTGCTCACTGGATGTTCAGGCACTAGCTTAAATATGAGTGCCATCAAGTGCTATGTAACAAAATTTACCAATGTGAGATGCCCATTCAATAAAAAATCTTAAGCAATAGTCAATAACTATACAGAGACCTGGCATCCTTTAACCAGGCACAAAACAATTTAATTCAAATAAATGAGTCAAAATGAAAATCTAGCAGATTTGGGTCCTTTTTATAAAGATTCTGCTTCAATTATTTTCATTTCAATCCAGTGTCTCCCAAATATTTGTTTGATAGCTTGGTACATGGATGCTTAAAGAACACATTGTGTTGTATTAATTTGTGTTTCTTCTACTTGGGATTTAATTCTTCAGACATATTTCTATGTATTGCTTCTTGTCGTTATGGGTTTGTGATGGTATAGCATTTCACTGTAGAATATCATCTCTGTCCAGAATGATGAGTCTTACTTTAATCCTTTTTATGATTATTTTTCCTAGTTCTTTGTTTTTAGAAGAGAGAGTGAGGGGTACTTGCATCTGCTAACAAATAGTTCAAGTGAAAAGCCTTTGTAGGAATCAAACATGGTTGTATGAACAATTCTGCACACATGCTCATTTCCTCATATGGTGAATCTTCATATTTCTCCAAAAAAAGATTTACATAAACATTGATTGAGCAAGTAGTCACCCAACAGGAAAATACAGATGTAAAATTCAACTGTTGTAATTCTATCCAACTGAATACTGAAGCAAAATGTATCATATTATATACTTTAAATAGTGTACAGTTTTATCAGTTCTATCTCAATGAAGTTGCAAAATTACAGTATCAGGATGGAGACATAGGTCAATATTCAGGGATATCTGAATCTTTTGCTCTATAAGAAGCACCTGACCATAAGAGGTACATAGTTTTTAGAATAAATTCAAAGCAAATGGTGTACTAAAATATTCAATAAACTATAAAATAATAATATTTAAATCATGTTAAGTGAACAGAAGTCAACAAGGAGACCCTACCCCTAAAGTTTCCTGGCATAAGACCAACTCTAGGCTCCAGGCAAACTAGTTTGCCCAATCCAAGTCATTGTCTGTAGTGCCAACATACATTTATTTTTTCACACAGTCTCTGTTGTTGGTATCATGTTTCTGTATTATATTTTTTGTATAAATTACACTCTGGGTTTAGTTTTGTTTTGTTTTTTTTGATTTTTGGGTCACACCCGGTGATGCTCAGAGGTTACTCCTGGCTATGTACTCAGAAGTTGCTCCTGGCTTGGGGGACCATATGGGACATCAGGGAATCGAACTGCAGTCCATCCTAAATTAGCACGTGCAAGGCAAACACCTTACCACTTGCACAACCGCTCTGGCTTCAAATTATACTCTAATGATAATCCTTATTAAATTATTTAACTTTTAGGGTAAATGATATTGAGCAGTAACCTTTTCTAATGCATACTTTTCAAAAACATACCTCAAGACTGAGTAACTTCTTATTATCCACTTTCATTCACTTTACCAAGACTGAGTCAAGGTCTGGGAAGTTTTATTGCATACTGGAAAGAGATGCTTACAGTTTTCTTTCTTTTATCCAGAACTCATCTATAGTATGTGGTCTTAAATAATATTAGCTTATTACTCCTTTAAAAGAAATTTTAAAAAAGTAAGGTTCCAAGTAGTATGAAATTTAACCTCATTATTTTCTTTATTTCATATATGCAGTTGTCTCATTCATGCTCAATGTTTCTAAATTTTTATATTATTTAGAACTTACTTACAAATCACATAACTTATTTAGTATTTACTATATAATTTACCATATTATTTACATTATATATGTCCTTTTACCTAGTAAATTTAATGTTCCATGAGGGCAAGATTTCTACATTTCATTTTCTCTCCTACAGATACAAAGTACAAATCAGTGCCTGACACCACTTTATTATAAACTAGTCCTGATTCAGTATATAAAAATATTTTGCACATGTTAAGCATTCCAAAACATAATGGTCCTATGAAAAAGAGGACCAACCAATTGTTTATTCATGTACTATGTCGTTTAAGGAATAAAGTCATCTCTCTATGTAACTTTCTTGTTCTGAAACTCAACTGTCATCACAGGTATCATCTTGGAAACTTTACAAGTGTAGTGAAGGAGTAATTGATGAAGGTCCTTTGGATGATACCTACTTCTTTAACTTAAAGCACTAGTCATTTCTATGAACATTTTCTTGGCCAACACAATAAACATACACAAACAGTATATGAATGGTGTTAGAATGTATAATTTGTTCATTGGGACAGACAATGAATATTTGAGACAATAGCATGACCCCTCACAATAGAGTTCTTCTCACTTTCCTTTGTTTTCATAGAAAGGATGAAAATAGTAACCTGAAAGAAATCATCTCTGAATATTTATGTTCTCTTGAAAGACTTTATTACAAAAGGAAACAATAATGGAATCTAATCTGTATTTTGGGGGTAACTAGGTGAGAATAATTGCTTTAAAATATATCACAATTAGAAGAAAAATTGAGTTCTGACTATGCATTCCCAAGTGCTCTATCCCACTTTCTCTCCTGTTGTAAGATATTCCATTCAAATATTGTAAATTTTTGCAAATATACAAACTATATTATTCCCTATTTTAGATGCTAAGATGTAGTCTCAAAGCAATATTCAAAATGAGATTGTGTGTTAGACATGTTACCATTCTATGAGGCATTAGAAACCTCAAACCAAACATACTGCAAAAGTTAATTTAAAAAATACTTTATACAGTGTCAAAGACAAAAATACAAGCATCCATGAAGTTCAAAACTTTCACACAAAATTCAATATATTAAAATAATTTTAATATCAATACAGAACAATTAGCATGGTTGCTAACGATATACTTAATAGAATTCTTAGCAGAAATATTGAGTATCATGCAAATGTATGTATCCAACACAAAGTACAATTCGCCAAAACAAATCATTTTTATTAAATTAACATTTTAATTATATGGAAAAATAAATTCCGCATTTATCATTCATTTGGCTCCGCAGTTTGGGATTAATACCGATTGTAAAATGTCCTTTTACAAACTCATTCTCTAGCATTTTGTGTGTAACTTTTAATTTGTTCTTTCAAAATTTTTCATTTTGACTTTATTCTTTCTTAACATTTTTACATTTCTTTTTATTTGAATTTTTCCTTACACCAATAAACAGACAGGGACAAAACAAAGAGCTTAGAAGGTAAGTTCCTTACCTTTGAGGAGTTTATAATCTGGAACATAATGACTAAACAAACCAACAATTAATAAATAAAATGCTTCCACAAAGATGTTTATGTTCAATAGAGGGACATAAATTCACTGCAGATCTGACAAAAACTCAAATATGGATATGAAGAGATAACTTAGAGAATTAAAGGATGTAATTATGTCATTGATGTCAGGGTTGAGAAAATTTGGGCTACAGAATACAAGGAGTCTTTATCTACATACATCCTCCTTCAACATTTTTGGAATAAAGTTAGACAAGCCTTTAATATTTATGTTCATTATTTCAGTTGTCAGAGATGCTATTGATTGAAGTGACAAATCACTGATTAATCTTTATCTCAGGATAACAATCTTAAGGGCCTGGAAAGAGACTTTTTTTAAAAATATAAAATCTTTATTTAAACACCATGATTACAAGCATGATTGTAGTTGGGTTTTAGTCATAAATAGAGAAGAGAATTTTTTTTCAGCTTTATGAGCCTCACTCGGTGACATTCAGGGGTTACTCCTGGTTATGCACTCAGAAATCGCTCCTGGCTTGGGGACCATATGGGATGCCTTAATGCTCCATGCCACCACTCTGGCCCCAAAGATTTCTTGTAGATTTATCATTTATCTGAATCATAATTTTAAATATTATGAATTGTCTATGCTATATCTGCAGTGAATTAAATCAGTGATTTTGACCAAAATTCACTAAATTGATGGAAATAATATTTTGGAATTCTAAACAATAGTCCTAAAGCTTCTAGATTAAGTAGATCCTTCCAATTTTACCCCTCAATCTTACATTATTTTCAAGTATTGGAAGTTTAAATTCTTTCTTTCAAACTGAGAGAAATGAAAATATTTTCGGTGCAATGTCAGTGGTACTATTCTAATTACTATCTATTTTCCCCTGCATTTTCTCTTGTAAAATTTCTAATATGATGATGCAGATATCAGATAGATAGTTTAGGGGTAAAGATGATGTTTGCCCTTCATCCCATAGACTTTTTGTTCAAACCTCTGGCACCACATGTGATTCACATAACACCACAAGGTATGGTCAACACACACACAAACACACACATAATGATGCATAGAAAATGCATTGTATTTTGAAATTACCAGCATTAAGGTAAAATTTAAGGTTATTCTTAATTACACTGGAGTTTTATATCAAGCACACATGATCTGTTTTTCCTCATATAGTTGGCCAATAAGTCAACAACTCCAAGACTCTTTAGTTTTATAGATCTAAGTTAGTTTAACAACTCAAGAATTTGCATTATTATTATTACTACCAATTATTACATATTACATCTAACTTACAGTTTATAATATAATCATAGTCC
The DNA here is from genome assembly GCA_004027635.1 of Crocidura indochinensis. NCBI lineage: Eukaryota > Metazoa > Chordata > Mammalia > Eulipotyphla > Soricidae > Crocidura > Crocidura indochinensis. Next base: position 11,760 of record PVKC010001055.1, read on the forward strand.
TTATAAAGCAAGACAGTGCTTATTTTATTACTTTTAGAATCATAGAATAATTAGAAAATGCTTTATTATTAGAATCTGTTTTCTAGTCATTCTTAGAGTTATCATGAAACTCAGCCATGTTTTAGAAACTCTGAAACAATTCTGAAGTCATTAATTGGCACTTTTTCTTATCTTTGATTTCCTTCTTTTTTTTTTTTTTGAAATACGAAGATAGACACAACTATGTGTGCAGTTAGCCAGCATATTATTCCTTTGCTAATACAAAAAATAAATTATATTTTGCCAAACCTTTATTGGAATTGGTTAAATTTACCCCCGATGGTTGTTTGTGGTATGCTGATTAGTTTGGCTAATGAATTAACTAGTGCAACCGACCACTTGCAGAGCTATTCTCTGTTTAATGAATGTAATTATTTAGCGCTAAACCAGGATAGCATCTTTCTTTTTCTGTGACAAGCATCATTCTTTATCGTCCCATTAGCCAGGTGCCCTGGTCTCTGTAAACCAGTTATTGACCTGTTCATTTAAGGAGCTTCGCTCTAAATGCTGCTTCCCTTATTTAACTCAAGGAAGCTGCCATAATTTCTCCTCACCATACGGGGTTAGCATGTAAAGAGTGCATTGTTCATTTATTGCGAGTAAAGCAAGGCGTCAGGGAAGCTATTCTTAGATAGATGTTCAGACGCCTGAGCTCTGCTTACTTGTCCCTGGTTATAATGGATACAAAAACCGTATGGGGCTGAACGAGCATCATGTAAGCTCCATAGGAAATCTGAGGCAATGAATCATGGAGCTGGACTCCTGCTGCGAACTGTGTGTCTGAACAGACTACAAATAGATAGAAAGGAGCTTAAGCAAGTGGCTTTTCTATGACAGGAATGCATATATTAGACACAAGAGAAAGCTATTTGGCTAAGACTATTTATATAGAAAGGACAATACTAATTCTCCTAGCCAGACTTAGAGAGCAAAACTGTTAGTGAAAGAACAATGCCCTTTGGGCCCACATTGACATGATTCTGGCATATCTTCTGCCACCATTTAATATCCGCCCCCCCCAAGTCACACAATATTGGATCACCTTGGCCAATGATGTATTGTGTCAGGGAACATGCTATGAGACATAGTGAGATGTGACTGGTGACGCCTCAAGTAAAGATTAGATGTCACAAATGGAAGAAAAAAGTCACAGCCATCATTCATGATTGAACTTTCCTTTGGAGCTGGAAAAATTAAGATAGTTTAAAAATTACACAGGGAAGTTGTGTCTACAATGCCTGGAGGTTACTCCTTTCTCATTCATTCCCACTTTTTTTTTCCAAGTAGCAAGTGCTTTTGGCTAAACCTGACCTCTATGAAATGTAAATGTGTTGTTTAAAAAAAAATGAACCATAAACATACCCACCTTAGAGAAAACTTGTTAAATTTTTATTAAATTTTTATGTTTGAATAATGATACTTTAATATATCTTTCTCTTGACTGCAATTCCCAGGGTCTGTGTAAAAGTAACTTGGTTTGACAGGCCAGGAATTTTGAGATAAAGAGAAGATAAATTAGGTCTGGGTCTATAGGGTAAAACAAGATTATAGTGGAATGTTTATAGTTTGAAGAGAGCAGAAGCAGAATTTATTGGCTCTCTTTCAAAGCTTTTTATGTATATACTCATATATTTCAAAGCTTTTTATGTATATACATATATATATGATAAGTGAGTATAGTCAGAAAACATATACATAAATATGTTTACTATTGTCCCCATGCATGCTCCCATAACTTTGTAAGTTACAAGAATCTATGAAGACAAAAATAATATGGTTTATTTATATTTGCAAGTATGTTTCAGGTTACCACCAATTGTTCCGATGAAATAAACACTAAGAAAATTATCAAGGAAAATGGGCTAAACAATAAAAGGACAACCTTAACATAAACTTGTAGTGGATATGCTATGAAACTTTTGACTTTGGTGTTTTATGTACATGCACTGTTTCTGGGGAGTCTCAGCAAAACAAAGTTGCCATCAAATAAAGGAAGTTTAATGTCTTATCATTTTCTAAACAAATAAACTGAACTCCAGACTTCATTAATCTGAAGAAAAAATAAAGAACTCCCTTTCTAATGTATTTCAAAACTTAAAGTCTCAGAAAAATTATGCATGCCCTTCAAGTCTTCAAGATGTTAATACATGTCATTTGCCTAACTCAAAGACTTTGGCATAGAATATGTTGAATATGTTCCATGACTACTCTTTAAAAACATTTTACGTGATAAATGTTTCTGATTTTATTTACTAGAAAAGAATGCAAAAAGTTAAGATTCAGAAAGTGTTAGTTGAAAGCTAAATACCACATTTTTTCAGTATGCTCTTAGTACCATTTAGTACACACATATTTTATTTAGATGTGATCTAATGTATTCTTTACCTCTTTTTTAGTTTATTCTTGTAAGCTTTATCTGAAATATATTCACATATTTGTTTTTTAGTTTTTACATCTACTTGGAAATACTTTTTGTGGTTATGTGAAGAAGGGATATAATTGATGTTTAATTAATGGCCCTAACCATTTTATAATTCTCTGAAATTTTGCAATGCCATTATTGGAATATAGCAATTTTCTACAACTACATTACTGTTATAGATAGAGGCTCAGGTCTACTTTTTCACAATTTATTCTGGCTTTCAAATATTTTTGTACATTGATACCATAGTATTTTATGGCTATATGTTTATAATAATAGTCCTAGAAGCTTGAAATGGCACTTCTTCCCACCTCATATTTCTTCAAAATTATATTGCTAATGACCTTTTAGCATGCATATAACTTTTAGAATAAATTTGTCAAACATTATGAAAATACTCTTTATAAAATAAACTTGCATTTTGTTAGCATATTAATTTAATAAAATTAAACATTTTAAATTTTGGAAATACAATTTTCATAAGCACAATAAATTGCTTCATTTCTTTTAGTTTTTCTGTGTCTTTCAATAGTTTTATTACTTCCTATATGATACTTAATCTTTTACAAAATGTGATTATCTTGATTACACATGTTCATGTTTTTATGAAATGTGATTATCTTCATTACAGCTTTAATGTTTTTATTTTAGTAAAAATACAGTTTCTACTTCATTTTTTAATATTAAATATGTGTTCGGGGAACTTGAAAATTCCTGTGTAACTCTAAATGATCTATATACTATATGTATGATCTAAATACTATAAATTATCTTATATTTCCTATATAATCGAACATATTATTTCTAAGTGAGGTGAAATATTATTCTCATATTACTATATTATAAAATAATTTTATTTTTTCTTTTTCTATCCATATGTTTCTTTCTTGATTTATTTTGATCTTTGCTTATACCCAGCAGTGCTCAGGGCTTACTACTGACTTTGAGTTCTGGGTTCACCTCTGTCAGACTCCAGGGACCTACCTTATGTGATCCTAGAGTTCAATTTAGGCAGTGGTCAAACTACGGCCCGCGGGCCACATATTGTATTTGTTCCCATTTTGTTTCTTCACATCAAAATAAGATGTATGCAGTGTGTATAGGAATTTGTTCATAATTTTTGCTTTTACTATAGTCTGGCCCTCCAATGGTCTGAGGGACAGTGAACTTGGCCCCTGTTTACAAAGTTTGAGGACCCCTGTTTAGGTGAACTGCAAGCAAAGCAAATGCATTACTGACACTCTAGTGTCTTTGACACAAACATCACTTTCTTACTATCTTTATCTTTGCTTTAGTTAATGATATGAAACTTCATAGAACCGAAATAAATTGATTTATTTTAATAAATTTCTCCACATAATCAGCTTTTTATATTTATTCCATTCATTTTGTTTTCTACCTCAAGTGTCTACTTTTATACAAGATACATCAAATATTTAATTTATTTTTCAAATTTTCATTAATAGTCCTATTATTTTAAATCTTTTTTTTCTTTTCTGATATTTGGCAATAAAATCTCCCTTTAAATAATTTTAGTTGTTTCACGCATGTTTGATAGGTAATCTCATTTTCAGTCATTTCTAAAATAGATAAATATATATTTTACTACACTTGATCTTAGCCAAAAGACCAAGAAGTGATAGGATAAATGTACTTTTTGACCAGTGCTGTTTAAATGTTTTAGTCTAATTGTCATGATTTTTTAAATTGTCATGACTTTTACATTATGGTTGATTTAAATTATAATGCAATGACTTTGGTAATTTTCTTTTCTTGTTGATTTAATTAACAGTGTTATTGGTGATTGAACTGTATTTTAATTGGAGAACATAATATCTTGTTTATTACTTGTTATATGAGATATGTTTTAATCTTGTCTCTATTTTATATTTTGGTTTTGAGGACACACTCAGCAGTCCTCAAAGCTTACTTCTGGCTTTGCATTCAGGAATAAGTCCTGGCAGATTGGCGCCAGCCAAAGCAAGTATCTAGTACCTGCTGTACTATCACTCAGGCATTATTTACATTCAAAATGGTCAAGAAAACTAAAATAATCATGTATATTTACAACTATTAATTTGTTTTCTTTGAAGTCTACTAATTATTGAAAATTTTCTTTAATTTAATGACTGTCCATTTATCAATCACTCCTTGTAATTCTATCAGTTTATTTAGTTGAAGTTATTTAATTGCAACTAAAAAGTTTAGAATTTATATACTTATTTTGTAAATTGTTTCAATTTTTATTTTAAGACTTTTAATTATAAATAAAATATTTCACTGTTTTTGGTTTAGTAGCGCTACCACGTATTTTCTTTTCTCTTAATTTTTAATATACTGGCAATAATGTTTTACAATTATTATTGCAATATGCTTTACAATGATGTAAATGTTTACGGTTTAGGAATACAATTTAGTATGACACACCCAACACTAAAGAACTAAAATCTTTCCTTTTCTGTACATAGGATCTGTTCCTTTATCCTCTTCCGTCTTCTTTATGTAACTGCAGTTCTCGTGTCAGTCTAAGAGATTGTTTCTATGGGCATTTTCAGTTACCTTACTTTTAATTTTATTTATTTATTTTTTGTGTGTTTTTGAGCCACACCCAGTGACACTCAGGGGTTACTCCTGGCTACGCACTCAGAACTAGCTCCTGGCTTGAGGGGACCATATGGGACACAGGGTTCGAATACAGGTCAGTCCTTTGTCATCCACTTGCAGGGCAAACTCCGTACAGCTGCACTATTGCTCTGGCCCCTCAATTACCTTACTTTTTAATATTTTTATTTTATTTTATTGAAACCATTGTGATTTACAAATTTCATTGTTGGGTTTTAGACATACAATTAATCACGACCAACCCCATCACCCATGCTTACCTCCATCCACCTTCTTTCCCAGAGTGTATCCTAACAATCACTACATTTTGCCCCCCCAGTTTGCCAGTATAAGAAGGCCGTTTTAAGGTTGGATTGTTAAAATTTGGGTCTTTTTATTGTATTGTTGTTTCTCCTCTTAGTTTCATTTCTTCTCCTTGCAATGCTCTGGAGCAAAAGGTATTTGGAATAACTCCCATTTGGACCATTGCATTTCTTCATGAAGTTATCTAAATAGCACAATATGAGTGATAACATTCATATTTATTTTTCTTTTGGATAACTTTGTTTAACATACTATCTTGCAGCTCCATTCATGCTGTTTCAGATTGCATAATTGTATCATTTCTTACTGCTATGTAATATTCCATATAGTCATGATCTACTAATCAATTGTTGAACATTGAAGTTGAGTCCAAGTCTTGGCTGAGTGCTGCAATGAATAGTGGTGTGCATACATACTTTTGGATGAATGTCTTTCTGTCCTGGGGATAGATGCCCAAGTGAGAGATTTCTGGGTCATATATCAGCTCAATTTTACTGAGTTTACTGAGAATCCTCTATACTGTTTTCCTTAGATGTTGGATCAGACACCATTCCCATAGCAGTGGATGAGAGTTCCTTTCCCACCACATCTCCATTATTTTTTATTTTGATATGTGCCATCTTCACTGGTGTAAGATGATATCTTGTTGTCTTGATTTGTATTTCCATAATGATGAGTGTTGGTGAGCACTTCTTTATGTCTGTTGGCCATCTGTTGATCTTCCTCAGGGAAGCATCTATTCATTTCCTCTTTTCATTTTTTGATGGGGTTTTAGGTTTTGTGTAGTTAACCTTCGTGAGTACTTTGTATATCCTAGATATCAAACCTTTATCTGTTGTGTTGAGTGCAAAGATTTCTTTCATTCAGTTAGTTGTCTTCTAATTAAGCCCATGTTTCTTTTGCCATAGAGAAAATTTTAGTTTGATGTTGTCTCATATAGTAATGATGTAGTTTTATTTAGTAAAATCTTCCTTTATTCACCATTTGACCCTCATGAAATTCTTTTCCATGAGGGTATGTGGGAAAGACTGGCTATCCAGAATAACTGTGCCAATGTTTGAACTTATGTTCTTTTTTGCGAAGAAAAATTTCTCAATTCAGATTGGATATCATGGCTTTTGTAAGAAACAGATAATGGTGATCATCTCCCATGCAGTGCAGAACAGGTGAGCGTCAAGCACAACTTGGTAGCTGCCTTAAAAACTGTTCTGTGTAAGTACTCTCAGCTCCTGACCCATACTAGACATTTCTATGAGATTTGATGGTCAAGGTGGGCCAAGGAGAGAGATGGAAAAACATTTGTCTCAAGTACAATGCACGCTATTCTATTGGGTCACTGACAAGTTTCTTTCTTGATTTTCCCCACACTAAAGACACTTCTTAGACTCTTTCCAGGTCATTTTCCCTTCTTTTATTGGACACTAGTGAAAACAGCAGCCATAAGATACTAATCTTTTGAAATAAGTGTTCAAGAAAGAATAGGGGCCTTAGCAGAGAAGGAATATATGTAAACAATATTTACAGATTTCTTATTTTAAAAGTAATAATCTAAATTGCCAAATGTGTAGTTTACAGATACCACATGCTACAAAGTAAGTATGGACTTTATATTATATTTAATAAAATTTCATTCAGGCTTTGGGCTAAATAAATTTAACCTTTCTTGTGTTGCAATTTTCCTTTTCTTAATAAAAAAGGACTGGAATATTAATTATAATCTATGGAAATTTTAAATAACATTGATAATAAAGTCCACCACACTACAAAGATTGACATGGATTTGGAGTAGAACTATGGGTCACAGGGTATTAATTACTGAAGACTCAGATTATCATAATGAGAATCAATCAACCATCCCTCATTATTTGTCCCTAGCTGACAGTCTGAGTATTAAATAATAGGAGAGCTTCCTGGCTTGACAATACTCCTTATATACATATCTATGTATATAATATATTTTGATATCAGAAAAATTAACTCTATAGGGAAAGAACAGAGGAATTTTCCTGTTTGTGCCTTTTCCTGTTTGATTCCATTACTATTTTCTTTATCTTTGTTTTGTGTCTTCATTTTATTTTAATTGAAACGTAATCAGTGTGCCAGACTCCAAGAGATCTATAAAAACTTTTGAAAATTATTGAAATTAAGTTGATCTGAAGAATCTTTAGGAAATGAAGGGTTGTAAAAAGTGAGCTCGTATGGATGTTACCTATCAACATATAGTAGATTAAATCTAAACAAAATATCCATTAAAATTGATCATTTTAACATCTATTAAATTAAGGGGGCAAAGTCACTCTAGAAAAAAACAGTGAAGACAAAACTAAAAATCTCTTTTTAAGTGAGTATTTAACATAACTACCATAAAAATAAGTCAAATGTCAGTGTAATTCTGAATATAATTAATTATAAGAAAATCCCTATGGTAGAAATGCTTAAAATAAACTAGAATGAATAAAATATAGTTACTTATTTAGTAAATGCTGCTGAACTAAATATCACCAATGTATTTAATATTTTATGGGTAGTATTAAAGAGGAAAATACAAATGGAAGAGGCAACAAGAGATGTCAGGGAGATAAGTTAGAGACTGGCTAAAATTTAGATAAAATGTCAAATATTCAAATAGTCTTATGAAATGAGGCAGACAGATATCAACAGCAGGGTCTGCTTCATGAATCAAATGAACCATTTTCACCCCCAGGTCAGTTCTCCTCGAGAAGAGTTTGACTGCTGAGTGAAACATTTCTTCTAGTCAATGAACCCCACCACAACACATAAAAAAAACACCACCATACTGCAAAAGTCACAATGGGAAAGCAATACTGAGCACCACCATGATTTATGCATAAAGATTATAGTTATGGAGACCCAACTAGTATCAACATCTATATAGCTTGTCTGATATAAGAACTTTAGAGAGGGAATATTGTTTTTTGTTTTTTGTTTTTGGGCCACACCCAGTGACGCTCAGGGGTTACTCCTGGCTATGCACTCAGAAGTCGCTCCTGGCCTGGGGAACCATATGGGGCACGGGGGATCGAACCGCGGTCCGGCCAAGGCTATCACGGTAAGGCAGGTACCTTACCTCCAGCGCCACCACCCGGCCCCAGAGAGGGAATATTGAGGATGTTCGAGGAACTCAAAAAGAACAGGAAACAAGCAGCCAAAGAGACTCAAGAGGTTACAAGAGTAGAAATGTGAAAACTTTAAAAAGAAATGATAGCACTGAAAATTCTGGTAGGTGGAATTAAAAACTCATTGAAGAAATCACCAGAAAAGTAAAAGCTGCTGAAGACAAAATTATTGAACTCAAAGATGAACTGCATAACACTTCCTGGCAACAGCAGAAGTAGGACAGAGTTTTAAAATAAATGGACAGGAGATGGAAATATTCTCAAACAAATAGGCAACAGTAGAACTTTGTGACAAATTCAACAAAAACAATATAATAATTATTGAGGTCCTAGGAAAACAACCCGTATGAAAAAGCTACAGTGAAAAACACCCCAGAACTGAATACATGCACCCACATCCTGGATGTCTAAAGAGTACCAGTTAAAGGAGACCCAGAGCACCAGCTAAAAGAGGCACATCATATTTACAATTATGTAGACCATGATAGAGATTTAATGCTAAAAGCAGCAAGATCAAAACGGTAAATAACTTACAAAGGAGCATCCATAAGACTTATGGCAGATTTATCACAAACAATTGTCTTCAGATTGGAAGACATGGAGGGATATAGTAAAAAGACTCAATAAAATGAACACCTCACCAAGAATACTTAAGCCAGACTATTGTTCAGGCTTGCATGAAAAATACACAGACTCATAGATAAACAGCTTAGAAACTTTACAGACTCAAAAACAATTTTAAAATAACCAAAGGGGTGTACTTTATGTCAAGTCATGTCAAATATTTACTACCTCTCATTTCTAAAAGGTCGTTATATTAAGAGAAACTGAAGTGCAAAGAAATGGTCAAACATTCACAGATCAAAAATCTATTAAATTTGTGGGTAGAGACTTCAAATGTTTTTCTTAATTTAATAAAAGACAATCTTGCATATTAAGACTTTACCTGTAGCAGAGGCTGAAAGGAGAGGAATTGACCAGAAGTATCTCTCTTATGAATAAAAATCAAGCACAATGAGACAAGACATAGAGACAGGGAAATTTTTTGTGACAACTTAGAGTCTGTGGTCATGAGTAGAAAGATGTAGGTTTAGGGCTAATAGAAAGATTTTAGGTAGAAAAAACTATAGGTAATAAATTTCTAGAGTGGAAATTAATGACTAGGAGTCACAATTGTCAAAAGAAGATAAGTTATAAATTATATTTCAAAATTATTTTAGGATCCAGGTGTTTACAGGATACTAAAATTGTTTGCATGCCAACTATAGAACCCAACTCAGAAGTGCTCAAATGAAGCACTTACACTGTTATACTATCACTTCATCCCAAAATATGTCTTTTAAACAGTTGCTATTATTTATTTTTTGCTCCCTACCTTGTCCTTTCAATAATTATTGTGGTTGTGGTGATGGTGACAGTACACACACACAAACACATACAAGCACACACACATAAACACACACACTTGTTTGTGGCACTGGATACACTTGACTATGATACTGTGATACTTGCCACGGGTTCCACATTTGGCTGTGATGTTCACACGTCAAGTCAGTGCGTTCTCCAGAAGCCACATATATTTTGTGGCAGTTACAATCACATGCTCACTAAAGGTCACATTCCCAACCACATTGTTTACAGAACTGTGTGCTATTTTCCAGGGGTTACATAACTTAGCTGCAGTGCTTGAATGCATCTGGCTGCTGTGGGTCAAAGATGATACACTTTTGTTATGGTTCCAGGAATCATAACAGGAGAACTGTCAGGGATGTGCAAAAAAAAAAAAAAATAGCAACAAAATTCGATCTCACAGCTTCTTATTTGTAAGGTAAGGCAGGTATTTTTACTACTGAGTGATTTCCCCAGGCTTCCCACTAATAATATATCTGTCAGCTGTCAACCAGTTTCTGGTTGTTTTCCGATGTAGGCTAATAAAGGAAACAACCATGCATCTCTCATTATACAGCAGACAGTAGCCAGATTCTCTAACATAGAGTATTGTAGACATCTAAGAAAATCGCAAAAAAATGAAAGAATTTATCAGGCATGGGTTCTCATGTCGACTTACTCCTACTGTATGGGGAAAGCTGTCCACATGGGCAATCAGGCTTAAGAGAAGGTAAATCTTTATTTACCTAGGGATAAAGAATTGTGACCAATATTGCAAACTACCACAAAGCAAATGAATATGTTAAAAAAAGTCAATATCACATACTTTTCTCAATAAAAAGATGATGAGAATATAATGTACTATCTTGATGGAAAAGGGAGGCATAGGATAAGACTTGTATTGTATAAACATATATGTGTGTGTGTGTTTGTGTGCGTACAACTGCTTTTGGTCTCAAGCTCAGCTTCAACATCCATTTCTTTCAGTCATGAGTCGTGGAGAATTACACCATTTATCCCCAAGTTGGAAAATGCCTAAACATGAATAATGATTTAAAAAAGAAATCAGAATGAAACATTATATCTGATCTGCTAAGATTTGTTTTTATGGAGTGCTATTTTCCAAGAAGCAACTGGAATAATCTTTCTAACCTGTTTTTTCTTCTGTTTTGGTTCAGTCCTGAGAGAAGCAGACATCAAAGCGGAATTATAAGTACAAGAGAATTATCAAGGAAGCTCTCAACCTAGGATTTTCTACATGCGATTCAATAAATTATCACAGACACATAAATAATGTTTGATCAGTCTTGAAGAACATTTCCATTTGATCATGGCAAGCACGTTGCACTAGCTGTAGGCACAAAATTCATCTGCTGTTAAGTCGATTTTTGAGAACATGAGGCCAGTAATAGAGCGTCATGAAGAGTTCTAGAGCAACAAGGAAACAGCTCTTTCTTATAAAATTAATTAGTATTACAGATAGGGCTTTGTTTTTCTCATCATAAAACAGCATTTTAAAATTTCATCCTAAATCTAAATCAACAGAAAAATTAATGCTACACATTGAGGCACAAATTAAACGATATTCATTTAACTATAATCACATCCTGAGGTTGAAATCTTTCACATAAGCTGATATAATACTTTTGGGAGGGGACTTTTGGGCCACACACCAGTGATTCTCAGGGGTTACTGTTGTCTATGTGCCCAGAAATTGCTCCTGGCTTGAGGGACCAAATGGGACACTGGGAATTGACCACAGGTCAGTCCTGGGTCAACTCATGCAAGTCAAAAGCCCTACCACTACACCATCACTCCAGCCCCTTAACTTTGGGTTGAATTGCTATAAACCAAGTGAGATACCATTTGACCATAAAAGATACCTAAGCCCATTAATGTTCACATAGCTGTGCTATCACTCTGGCCTGTGATATCATACTTCTAACTGCAACATGACAAAAGAATAGTTTTAAGGTCTGTTAGTGACAGTTTTATTTTGTACTCCAGTACTTAAAAACAGAATAAAATATCTCAACATGCCTTTACATTTTTCAGTGTTACTATTTATTAGAAACAGATAATTGACTTTAAATGTCTAATAAAATAAACTAGGTAAATGTCTGGCATTACTTTGACAAATATGTGTTTAAGGCCAATGACACTACAGTGTATTTGTCTTTGGAGACTTTGTATGCATAACCAATAGTAGAATCTTAATACTTCTGGAATTTTAGTACTCACAGCAATACTCATGAGAGTGAGGTCATACTGAAGTTCTGAAATGAAAGAAAGTTCGTCTGAGATGTTTTAGCAAATAGTAAACTGCTGGAAAAACGTTTCTCTTGTTCACTGGTCCTGTTCAATTCATAACACTTAAACACCTGTGTCCATCAAATAGAACACACAGGATCACAGCTAGAGCTGTTCTTGACTTTGCAATTTCTTTGACTGACAGTTTAATATCTATTTATTTTCACATCTGACACCAGTAAAGACAGGCTGGCATCATGAATGTCAAGACATTATGCTGACAACTGTATTTTTTCCCCCATCATTTGGGAGGGTGGTGGTGGAGGAAGGCTCAACATTCCTAAGGAAGTGTTCTTTTCAAACATGCTGCTCTGATAAAGACCAAATTATAGTTCAGATATAATTGGCTGTGACTATTGATAGGTTACTTGTACATATTTATATAGGAGCAGGTACATTCAATTTGAGATTTAGCAGTAAACTAACTGTTGCTCAAATGAAATGTGTAATTATACTATTTAAAGAGCTGAAACAGCTGCCATTACTGTGGACTGTGTAAACAGTGTTTTCCATGCTAAAATTGAATGTTTAGAATATGGTCCCCTATTTTCAGCAGCTCTTGTTTAGTAGCTAAAATACAAACAAGAGTTCTACTTCTATTCCCCAGCTCGATAGCATGAGAACAACGCTGTAAGAAGCAGTCTGACAATAAGAAGCAATCGTAAAATAAAAAGTGAGTTTCATGTTTTAAACCTGAAGCAAGACCCTGGGTTTCTCAAATTTAACCACAAATAAAAGTCATCAAGTTCACATTAAAGACTGAGAAAAATAGATTTTGTTTCCATGTACTGAAGCAGATCCTTTGTCTCCCTCATTTATGCCAGTTATCTAAACAGAGATAATCCAATTTCACTGTACCTTTATGGATAGCTGGGCAGATAATACCATGATCTTGAAATCATTGAACTTCTCCACTTAGTTTCTTGAGAATTTTTGCCTTGTTATAGGTAAGTTCTGATCATTCACAAATCCACTTTACTGTGAAATTGCTAAGGAGTGGCCTTATAATAAGGCAGTATTGAATAGACTGACTTTATTGTTTAGGATTGAATTATACTATTACATCGTACAATTCTCCTCCCCAATGTCATTTTGCCAAGTCCTCTAAGAATAAAATATGTTCTCTAAACTGAAATTTTGTTCGGAGTGCATTCATTTACAGAAATTAGGCCTGAGATTGATTGTGGATTTTACAAAATCACATTAATTTCAGTTCTTGGCAATTATAGCGTAATTACAGTACAATATAGTGTTATTGATGTAGCAGACACATAAATAAATATTTTGTATCCATATAGTGATTTTATTGTTTTCTATTTTATTTGCTTGTTTGGGCTTCCCTTATGTTTAAAATTAGATTTTTTTCATATCTTCTACTGAGGAATCATACTGGGAGGAATAAAGAAATCAATTAGTGCTCTTTCTTCTCATTTACTATGTCCATCTCAATGGCATATTCCTATGAACTCAATCCTGACTTCCCCTATCCTGAGCATTCCCATTACTCACATCTACAATCTACAGTTTTCCTATCTTTATTACTCCCAGCTTATGTATTGGCCCCTCAAACATTATGATCTCAAAAACAATATCTTGGTTTTTTTCCTAATAATTTTAGTAGTGTCCTAGTCTTACATTTATTTTATATCACCTCTAATGTAAGTTTTTTTTACTGAAACCCTACTGGATTAGATTGCATGGTTCAATATGCTATATGCAACTAACTTTCATGGTTTGATTTATAAAATTATGGGCCTTCACTAGAATCAAAGAACCCAAGACTCTCCCCCACGGCCTCTATGTCTTCTCTCATTCACTTTTCATCTCTCTTCATCTTATTACTTGGTAATCTCAGTTCTGAAACCAAAGAAATACTGCTTTCAAACTCACTATTTAGACTTACAAGATATACTATATTTGGAATAAGGAGATGTGGATTGATTCCAGGCTCCACTGTGAATGTTTGTATCCTTTCAAAAATATTTATCTCTACATTCAATGTGATAAGAATTTAGAAATTTAAAAAAACATACTGAATAAAAAACATGTGTCAGACACTGTTGTGTATTTGAATATAGCAATGTAAACAAAATCAGCCAGGGTTCCTCCTTACATGCCTCAGAAACTAAAAATATCTACCCTTAAAGGATTAATTAGACAATATATAAATATGAAAATTGGATATAGACTGTAGCATATGCCTATAATGCGTTTATACAACAAAAATAATTTGTTCTTTTTCTTTTTACCTATTTACTCCCAAATCACCTGCAATTTTAAAAATAAGGGGTGTGTTCTTTACATGATGGAAACCCAACTACAATCATATTTGTAATCAAGGTGTTTAAAAAAGGATATTAATATAAAAAGTTTAGTTTTCTTTCTTTTTTTTTCTTTCATTGCTCTTTTTTTTCTTTTTTTCTTTCTTTTTTTATCTTTTCAGATGTGCCCCTGAAACTGAGAGAGGAGAGAGAGAGAGAGAGAGAGAGAGAGAGAGAAGGAGAGGTGAGGGAAGATGAATGGAAAGGAGAGAGGAGGGGAGGAGAGGAGAGGGGAAGGGAGGGGAGGAAAGGATAAGAGAGGAAAGGAAAGGAGAGAGAAGGGGAGGGCAGGGGAAGAGAGGAGAATCTTAGTTTTCTATTATTGGGGAGTTGTGGGAAAAAGTATTGGGACACACCTAGTGATGTTCAGATTGACTTACAGATCTTTGCTAAGGGATTATTCATGGCAGTGCTTTGGAGTCTATGTGGTGCTGGGGATCAAAACCGAATTGCTGCATATAAGGAAATAAACATAGCATCTTTCCTAACTTTCTAGTTCAAGGCTTAAGTTTCTAAAGTCGATAAGAAGTAAAGGAGGCATTATAGAGTTATAAAAGATTTGGAAAAATAAGATTGCAACTAGATAGGTTAGAAAAAGAAGAAAATGAAAATAAATGGAAAATCAGAACTGGTCAAATTTACAATTGCATGCATGCATACACAACGTCAATTCAACCATTAATATCTATAGGAAATTGGTTCCAGAACCTTCTTTGAATATCAAAATCCTCAAGTCCCTCATATAAAATGGCATAGTACTTTCACAGAGCCTATATATTTTTTTAAAAAGCCACTAGAAGACTTATTATATCTAACACAATGTAAATTCTATATAAATATTTGCTCTAGTGTTCCAGAAAAAAATGTCAAGAAAGGAAAAAATTCTGTATATTTATTACACACCTGATAAATATAATTTAACTATATTTTAAGTATTTCTTAACCTAGATCTGTATAAAAGAAAACCCTGAATATAAAGGACTCACTGTAGTTTTAGAGAGGAGAGGATCAAGGCTCTTTCTGTTGAAAAATACTCAACAGTTTCTTTTTCTTAATGTTCTTTGACTGAAAGTTCAAAGCTAAGATATCATCAACAGTACTACTCAGAATTCTGTTTATGGGTGATTGTCCTTCCACTGTAACTTTACCTTGTCCTCTTTCTTTGCATCTTTGTTCTCATAATTAAAAATAAAAAAAAGAATTAAAAAAAAGAAAGAAAAATACTCAACAGTTAGCCAGGAAGAATCAAGGCAAGGAGCAGTAAATTTGGGGTTCTAGTAGATATGTTACAAATGTACCTGCTATTTTTTAATTCCTTCATATTTGGGCTACATTTTCTTCATCTATAAATAAAAACTGAAAACTTCCTAAGTGATAGTAATTAAGAGAAATCCCCCACCATCCCCCTATACATACATGCACTCAAAACCAAACTGAATAATAAAAATAGAAGGCTATATTATGTTATTTCGAAAATGTTTTCTTGGCTGTTGCTTTTTTTGAAGTTAAAGTCAATTTGTATCTCCGAGTTCAATTCTCCACTGAGAGTCTTCACATGCGCCATATGTTATTTTCCACATGTGAGACACAGCGTACTTTATGATAATATATCTGCCTCACCCTTATTTTAAGTTGTAGTAAATACACATAAAAAGTTTTATTTTTATTATAACTACTTAAATGCAATCATCCAGCACATTCACATTGTTAAGCGTGTGTCAAGTTTAAATGTTTAAAAATTAGTCTTGGCCCTATACTAATTTTCTCCCAGATTGGGAAGTTACTGTTTTACCTTGAATGAATTTTTCTCAATTTCTATAAATAAATCTTTAAAACTTCAACATATGTAATCAATTAAAATTTCTAGACATTTGTAAATAGTGTGATAGTACAACTGGTAGGGTGCTTGCCTTGAACACAGTCAACTTGGGCTCAATACCTAATGTAAACCCCAAATCCAAACTTGGCAGGAGTGATTCCTGACTGAAAAGTCAGTATTTAGTACTGAGCAGCACTGTGTAACCCAAAAATAATAAAACAAGAAAAACTTTATAGAGAACTTTAATCTCACAGATTGTTAATCTATACATTTTAAGAATCATATTTAAACTGTACATGAGTACTTATTTTTACTAATAGTTTTGATTAAGGAAACAACTTCAGCTATGAATCTCTATAGCATTAAATGCAATTAAAATGATTTTTGTATTGGCTTTAAAGACATTTTTATTCAAAAGAGATATTTTCATGTTTTTTGAGAATCTATAAAGCCGTTAGGTGTGAAGGGAAGTTTAGTTTTCTACCAGATTTAATCAAAGAGATTATAACAAAATAGGGAAAGGAGAAAAGTTTTATATGTGATGTGAATAAAGGAAAAATTGTTTCCTCAGACTCCATTTCATACCCTTGACTCAAAAACACAATCACAAGGGCTGGAAAGATAGTTCAACAGGTAGGGCACTCGTTATGCATGGATTCTTTCTTTGAAATTCCATATGGTCTCCAGAACACTCACTGCCTTGAGTTATTCCTGCATACATATCAGGAGAAACCTCTGTGTACCATCAAATGTGATGCCAAAACAGCCCCAAAATACAAGAAAAAATTGAATCTCATGAACACAAGATAAATTAGTTTCTATTATTAGCAAAAAGTAAATATCTAAATATTTTCTTAAATTGTAGGGTCTATCTTTATTGGGTGCAAGAGAACTTATGATGGCGATATAAAATGACTAAAATACTCATTATTAAGCCACTCTCTCAGAGAATGATGTTAGTTTAGGCCTTTTTTTTTTAAATCACTTCCTAATTTCACCTTTTTGACCACATTTTTGTCTCTGACAATCTTGAACCATGATATGTGTGCCTGCCACACAGCCCACTAGGTATTGTACTGTATGTTCTAAGTATAATGGGACAGAAATTTAGACTTTTTTTTTTTAAATCATGCTGTTCATGTTCTTATATACCAATATAAAAGAACAGAGTTTGGGTTACTATGATTTACAATTTCGTTATCATTCTAACAATAATGTCATTTTAATGAAGACTTGTGAGTAGTTAGAAGGAATGGAAAAATTAGGCAAAACTATAAAGCAGATGATCTGTTTGTATACTCAAAAATAGTGTCATGCCATAGTCACTTTCAATAGCTTAAGAGAACAATTTTGGACATGTGGTTTGCAGGATTTTTAACAAACACTTCCTGTCATAGCCAATGTCACTGTGACTGATCTAAGACAAACCTTAAAAGAGTGACAAGTTCTTTCCAAAGCAGCAGGAAAGTTAATGAAAGTTCCCTCCCCCTTAGCATGTCTCTATGTGGAAAAGCCTTCTTTGCCTTTGCAATCAA
This sequence comes from Crocidura indochinensis, assembly GCA_004027635.1. NCBI lineage: Eukaryota > Metazoa > Chordata > Mammalia > Eulipotyphla > Soricidae > Crocidura > Crocidura indochinensis. The sequence goes on from PVKC010001055.1 coordinate 29,657, forward strand.
TAACTGAGTATAAATGTTCTTAAGGTAGCCTTAGCTAACAACATCTGGCTTCAGTTTGAAAAGGAAAAATCTGCTATCAAGTTTCTCAGTAGTGTTTATTAATTTTTTAATATCTTTATTTAAGCACTATGATTACAAACATGTTTGTTTTTGGGTTTAAGTCATAAATTGACATCTATTACTGGGTGTTAAGACTTTTTAAATGCTTGTTTTTCTTGCTTATTGTTTGCTTGTTTGGTTTAGGTGAATTAAAATAGTTTTTATTGAAGCTAAAATAGAAAATGTGAGAGGAAAGAAAGAAAGTACATGTTTAGGAGAAAACACTGGTTTCTCAGAATGGAAAAAGCAAACGAAAGGACATGAAGACAAGCAATGGGATATGTTTTCCAGAGAGATCTCAGGGTTCAAGAGCAAGATAGTAGTAGCTGCTTACACCATGGGAACATAATTTTTAATACTGTAATAATATAGAATATTTCTCTTTAACATCATTGAAATAAATGTTCCATGAACTTCTATCCATGTATGTTTTATTGCCTATAAACTGTTACTGAACCAGTTTTTGTTTTTCTTTTTTGGTTTTTGGGTCCAGTTTTAAAATATTAAAAAGATAGCAAAATCAATTTAGAATATGAAAAGTGGGACAAAAAATAGTACAGAAGGCAAGGTAAGCCCTAGTTTATCTATTGGATACAGACAGAAATAGCTCAGGAATAATCCCTGAGCAACAGCAGATGTGTCCCATAATATGACTTCTCACAAAAAATTATAATCATTAATTAAAAAATTAATAGATTATGAAAGTTCTGAGATAATTTCAAAATGCTTTTACTATTAATCAGTTATCTCAAATATTATGATTGTCCAGAAAATTATAATAAAGACACTAGTAGTTCTGAAAACATGTAAGAGATTACTCTTAGAGAAAAATTTTCATAGATCATATTTCAATAGATAAACCATTTTTTCTTTTATGATATTCCAAATAATTCCTATTCAGGACTCAAATATCATTTGCAAATCTTTGTTTTAAATATTTTTATTTGTTCTCTATATATGAATATTTGATAGTGGATTTAGATAAGGTATCAAGATAACAGAGTTTATTCAAGTCATCAAATAGTAAGAAAAAAACCACTAGTCCCTAAAATTAATCCTGTATTTGTTCTGCAGCTAGCATATGGATGTATGGATAGCATATGGATGTATGGATAACAGGGTGAAATTTTAAAAATCTGCTAAAAATTGCTCACCATCTAGATTTCAATATCTTTTGAGAATAACTAAATGACATGCTTAGGTTGATTGTCTTTTTTTTTTTTAAGTTTTTTTCTCCCTATTTTTTAGACCAAGCGTGTTTATTTCCAATTTCTTCCATATTTTGCTGTGCATATGCAAATGACAATTGCCACACACACACACAAACACACTCTCACACACATTTTTTAGTGTACTTTCCATCTCTGGAGAAAAATATGGGAGCATACTAAACCTTCGGCTATTGCATTGACTTTATAGGTGATACAATAAATTTCACAAATATAACTGTTAATGAACTCTTTTCCCTTCTTCCATGTTTTTAAAATTCTCTATTTTCTTTCTATTTCTTAATAACGTTGCTTTTTGTTATCCTGAAGCAAATGTATTTTGATCAATTATGTCAATGATGTGATACATTTTCTTTAAATAAATAATTTTAAAAAAAGTTTCTTTTCAAACAACTTACCAAAGAAGAAAGAGCAATGGAGGGTGGGAGGGGCCCCAGAGACAAAGATAGAGGGAAGGAGACATTGATTGAGGTTGTGTTGTTGGAAGCTATATGTATGAAACCCTGCAGTTAACAGTATGGTATATCATGGTGCTTCAAAATGTATAAAAAAGGGGCCCGGGAGATAGCATGGAGGTAAGGCGTTTGCCTTTCATGCAAAAGGTCATCGGTTCGAATCCCGGTGCCCCATATGGTCCCCCGTGCCTGCCAAGGAGCAATTTCTGAGCATGGAGCCAGGAGTAACCCCTGAGCACTGCCGGGTGTGACCCAAAACCAAAAAAAAAAAATGTATAAAAAAATAAAATTTTAAAATATTTTTTTAGTGAACATTGTTTTCTCATATTTTTAAACCACTGTTAAACCACTGTTTATGGCTACCACACCAATTTAATTTTAAGAGTTGATGTGAAAGAGTAAGAAAGGTAAAATATTTGTGTAGGTTTTTAAATTTCCAACATTCAGGTGAAAACTAGACTTGGTGATAGATACCACTTGGCATAAAAATGATCTTTTAACTATGAAAAAAAAAAAAAAATATATATATATATATATATATATATATATATTAGAGACTGACGGAAATACAAGCATATAAATACAGTAGCCAACAAGCAACTGGAAGTAATTAGACATTACATTTTTATTCTCTTACATAATATAACGTTAATTCTATCTTATTTATTATCAACTTAAGTGTTGTCTTTCTGGTTTATGTTCTCTGATGAAGTAGGCATGTCTCTTTATCTGATCACTAGTAATAGAATATTATTTGTGTGCAATAAAATTCCAAAGGCACTTTTCTTTTATAAAATAACATCTATTTAATTTTTAGCCTTAAGTTAACCTGAAATATTATGTTAATATATCTATTTCTAGATTATAATGAACATCATATCTAAAGATAAAAATATTTTAAATGGGCAAATTTATTTAAAAATTTGTATTCAAAATTTTGTCCTGATATTTATGCTGCAGCTATAAAGAAAATATAAAACAAAAATAGCACTTTTCTTTTTCAGTCACTAAAGAGCTTCTATTTCAATTTGTGATATAGTTTCTGTTGGGTGTTTTGCTTGTTTACTTTAATTTGATTTTGTTTGGTTTGATTCAGTTTTCAGTTAAGATTGGGGTTCATATCTAGTGAAATTGTGATTTTTTTCTGCCAGACTAATGCTCAAAGATAAGTTTTACTGGGGCTTAGTGGGCTAGAATGGACTTCTTACAAGCAAAAGATGAGATCCAAGATATTGAGTTATTTACTCTGATCCCTTACTATCTACTTTTTCATTTCTTAACTTTGACAGTGATGAATAAAAATTTGAGGCTTTGCATCTCTTCCAATTTCTCTTCAATTCTGAAAAAATATTTAAAACATTGTTTTCGGGACTCTCTAATGGCTAGTCTTGTAACTTCAAACAGTATTGTTAACTTCCCTTTTCTTTTTAATAGTATTGCTGTAGCTATGGACTTCAGACTTCTGAAACTAATACTATTGCTGTAGCTATGGATTTCAGACTTCTAAAACTATGCATTATATTTTATGCACGCTGTATAATTGCTCCATAATTCCTTTCTGAATCTCTCTCTTAATCTGTCTTTAGTTTTACATTGCCTAGATGAATTTCATTTAGATTCTGTTTTTACCCATAAGAAAAATCTTTGTTATTTGAATGAAGTTTAATGAAAACCATTCATCAACATTTATAACATTACGACTATGTAAATAATGTTCATTTCACAGTCAAGAGTTCACAACAATTATATTTCCATTCCAAAGATTTAATGACATAAATCCTATAGCACAGGTGAAATTTTCAGCAGTCAATTTGAATGGATTCTCCCTTTTTAACATTTCCAGATGCCTTCACTTACACTTTCATTTGCTCATTCAATAAATATTCAGCAAGCCAGGAAGCATCTGTTGTAGATGCTAGAAGCTCAACAGTTAATAAGACACAGACTTTGCTTTCATAGAATTTATACTGTGGAGAAATAAATTAGGCAATGAAAAAATTACACAATAAGCATATCAGTATAATAAGTGATGGCAAGAGTTTTCAAGAGAAAAAAATCACGAGGTATAAGAGGAAAACAAGAATGACTAAAATATACCAGTATGACCAAGCAAGGCTTTTGTGACAACATCTACTTTTAAAACAGACCTGTTAGATATTTACTTTTTTGACTGTTTATTTTTCACCTGTTATTGAAAGTAAATGCCACATAAGGATCCATTGGAAAAGCGAAAAAAAATAATAAAATATAACATAAAAACTTGAGAAGACCAAATTGTGTGTTCTACAAACCATAAAAAGTATTCTTCAAGCTAACAGAGAAAAAAAAGAGGATAGTAGTTGTAGGGACTAAGATCAGGCTCATAATAGGAGACAAAACAAATACTGCCTTGTGAATCAAGGGAGAAGGGAAGATAAAAAAAAATTACATACCACTCGGTAACCCCATCTGATTTATGTTAGAACATTAATGTTGAGATTCAAGTTTAGTTGACTTTTATCAGAGTAGATTCTTAGTGTAATAAAGTAACATCCTATAGGAGGCAGATCAATAGTCCAATAGGTAGTGAGGACACTTGCCCTGCATACAATCACCCCAGGCTCTGTTGCTGTTATTCCATGCAAGCATCTGACTATCATTTTCCTGGCAGAAAGCCAGAAAGGGGTAAGTTCTGATACTGAGAGATGTGGTCTCAATTCCCACTACCTTCCGCAAAAAGAATAAAAATATATTCTGTAAGATTTACTTTTTTTCTCTTCTTTTTTTTAAATTATTTTAATTTTACCAAAGTGGATTAAAAATCTTTCACAGTAATATTTTAGGTACATATTGACATTGAATCAGGGGTATTTCCACCACCAATGCCGTCCTCCCTCCATCCTTATTTTCAGCATGCATCCCATATTCCCTTTCTCTTCTCCCCGGCTGCTAGTATAAGTGATCCCCTCTGTGTCTAGCCAGTTGTAGATTGGATATCGATTCTGTTGTTGTTGGCTTTGGATTTGGTGTTTAAGTTTGATCATTTTTTATTTCTACTCAATGTTCACACAACTGTTTGGTCTTGGTGCCCTCCATTATGTCCCCCTCAATTAGTGAGGCAGAACAAGATGGTTCAAGTTATGTGGTTCTGTTTGAAGAAAAAAAGGGGGGAGCAAGATCAAACAAGCAAAAAATGGGAAGGGTCCTTCTAGAGGCTATAAATATCAATTAAGAATATAAAACAAAAGCAAAATCAAACAAAAAACCTGAAAAGCAGCACAGCAATAAAGACAACCAAACAATAACCACAGTCCTGAAATATAAACAAAACAAAGACAAAAAAAGAAGCAACAGCAACAATAGCAAAAAAATTAATTTGTGCTTTTTTTTTTTGCATAGGTACAGTAGGTATTGGGGAGAATAATTTCCCCAAGATTTACTTTTTTTTTTTTTTTTTGGTTTTTGGGCCACAAAAACCAGGGGTTTTTGTCAGGGGTTACTCCTGGCTATTCGCTGAGAAGTCGCTCCTGGCAGGCACGGGGGACCATATGGGGAACCGGGGGATCGAACCGCGGTCCGTCCTAGGTTAGCGCAGGCAAAGCAGGCACCTTACCTCCAGCGCCACCGCCCGGCCCCGATTTACTTTTTTATGTAATCATAAATCATCGAAAAATAGAAATAGAAGTGGTAAATAGAAGATAAATTAAGGTTTGAGAGGTATTTCAAAGTATATGTAATTTGGTAGAATATACATATCTTTCATGAAGGTGGAAAAAACTAAGTAAAAGCCAGGGTTTGTTTTGTCTATTTCTGAAATCCTGCGCAGAGATGTTGCACTGGTGAAGGGGGGTGTTCTTTTTATGACTGACCCAACTAAAATCATGTTTGTAATCATGGTGTTTAAATAAAGATATTATTTTTAAAAATTATTTTATATCTGGAGTTCTGTAGTCTTTGATGTATATAGATCCATAAGTGGTTTCCTCCTAAGGTATCAAGGGTATAAAAGGTATCAAGTTTTCTGTGTGTGAACTTACTTTTCTCACATAGTTAATTGCTAGATTTCATAGAGCAAAATAAGAAAATGATTGCTTTAGATTCAACATTATCAGTGCCGTTTATTTATTAAATGTCTGCTACCATTTGATATTCTATTGCATATAGTCCAGTAACTTTCTCTGGAAGCTTTCATAATTATTTTTTTACTTCAAAGTGCTACAATTTCCAAATAGTTTCACAGATTTATTTCTTTCTATATTAATTATTCTTAGTATATATTGTATCATATTACTTTGAAGACATGAATGTAGCAGTCCTCAAACTATGGCCCTTGGGCCACATATTGTATTTGTTCTCGTTTTGTTTCTTCACTTTAAAATAAGATATATGCAGTGTGCATAGACATTTATTTATAGTTTTTGGGGTTTTGTTTTGTTTTGTGTTGTTTTTGGGGGGGGTCACACCCAGCAGCACTCAGGGGTTACTCCTGGCTCCACACTCAGAAATCGTTCCTGACAGGCTCAGGGGACCATATGTTTTGCCAGGATTTGAGCCACCATCCTTATACCTAAAAGTCAAATGCCCTATTTCTCCAGCCCTATAGTTTTTGTTTTTACTATAGTCCAGCGTTCAAATGGTCCAAGGGACAGTGAACTGGTCCCTGTTTTAAAAGTTTGAGGACCACTGCATGAATACTTAGGATACATACTATTCCTTTACATCAATTTTTGCAATTATTTTGTTATATCTGTTACTTGTATAATTGTAATACCTTAAATCAGTAGTTAATCTTCATATTCCTTAATTTTATCTTATTTTATTCATTTTGTCTATATTTTGATAGAGTACATATTTAAATCCTAACAAGTTTGTAAATGTATTTTTTCCAGGAAAGCATTCACTTTTTCTTTCAATTCCTAGCATGTCATGCCATATTTCCCACTTTCTGACCCCCTGCCCAACTCACACAATTTCTTTTCCAATTTCTTTACATTCTAATTCAAAGAGTTACTTTGTGGAGGCTTATTATGTGTTTTAAGAACTACATATATAATATATATATATATATATATATATATATTTGAAATTTTATTTCCAAGCAATTCATGTTCCTAAAATGATTATGATTTTTTTAAAACAACTCTGAGCACTTATGTTCTGTAACACTGCCTCTGGATACTATATTAACAATGTTTGATGAGTGCTTGAACTATCTTTGGAGAAATCCCAACACCAAACCTTCTTTTAGCATTCTAATATTCATAGTACACATGAATTTTCTTCAAGCAGCTCATTTAGTTTCTTCTGAGAAGAAATTAGCTGTTTGTTTTGGCCAGAAGAATCATTGAAACAGCTATCATGTATTCTGTGAATTGCAGTTGGTGTTCTATATTCAAGTTTAAATTTGCACCTCTGTTTTTTAATTGAATTTGATATAGCTGAGTTGTGAGCTTTTTTTAAATAATTTTTATTGTGAACAAAAGTGAATAACTAATCTTTCACGGTAATATTTAAGGTACATAGTGAGCTTTTTGAAACAGATTAGACAATTACAAGTCTATTTCTCTTATATTACCAATCCTTTTGTTAATACACTCACCCTCCCTACCAACTCCACTCCCTTCTGCCAGATATTTATTTGTTTTCTAAAAACGTCCTTTTCATTTTAGAGAAGGGGAAACTATCATATGATCTATTCACATTCTTCATGAAGTGTTTCCCAAGTCTTCCCTAGCTGATTTTGCTCTCTGTTATCCCTTAAATAGAAGGCACCATAGATTAGATGACTATTAAAGGCAAATGAATGTAGGGCACAGCCAGTCATGTAGGACTGAGCTTCTTGAATACATATAAACACTTCCATAAAAAAAAAAAAGACTAATCTACTCACTAATCCCAATCAACCACCCACTGCAAAGTGATGGAAATAAAATGACAGGTATTTAATGCCACTAACATGACTTAATCCCACAGTGTCTTGTTGAATAATGCTCTACTCAAAGTAATTCTGATTGTGCCTGTTGTTCTGCTGTTAATATTACTAAATTTAATATCAATACCCACAGAGAGGCAATGGTTATTTTTCACGAAAACTCCATGGTTCCAATTTGTACCAATTGGATCTGAAATAACAAAAATAAATCACAACAAAGGGCAGAAGATGTAATCTATGTATCATCAATTGATAGTTTATTATGTTGAAATAGAAAAGCAAATGAATATTTTAAATGTTTATGAAACAAATTTGTGTCCCTGAGTTCTACTAGTTTGACTTAATTCAGCAAAAAAAAAAAGAGGTGGAAATAAAAGAATAAAATAATATTAAGAAAAACTTTTAGATGTCTTTCTTCAAAAAAGATTTGACTAAAGTGTCTCTTTGCAAGGAATATCTTGTGCATCTAAAAATAATCTTACTCTAAGAAGGCCTCTGTATATAATTGTTTTGTAGGAAGCCCTGGGGGTAAAGAGAAGACTTTTACTTAAGTAAAAAGCTAGCCTGAAAATTGCCTCAAGGCAAAAGCCATTATATACTTCTTTTCCATTCTTTAAACAAGCAAAAGGCTGAGTTTCTCACTGGTACAAATCAGCCCACAATTTGGCTCACATTAGCTCTAAATCTGTAGAAATCTTTGGACGTTTGGATCAACCCACCAAGCTCCTTAGGTGTTTAAGTTCTTTTTTCAGAGCAACAAAAGTTCTGTCCTAGTACAGCCAGACTTTGTTAGGTTAAAAAATTGTAGAGAACTTGTTCCCTACATCTACAAACCAGGCAAATCTGTTAGTTCAGATTTTATGCCTACCCCTAAAATAGAGCAATATTCCCATATCCATTTAGATTCTAAAAAACTGGAAAGCTCATCTTTTTTCATAGACTTGTAATTCTAAATGTATCCATTTGTTAACTTCCCATTTCTGAAAGTATGTGGAGGAAAAACATTCAGTTACTAGTGCCAAGTATGCTAAAAGCATAGTCCTCCAACAGAAAAAAAAAAAAAAAAAGGATGCAGAAATACCCCACAGATTTGAATTCTGTTTCATAACATGGTTGACTCTTTCCAACTTCCTTGAGACTACTAACTGCTGGTACTCTCTTTGACCTAATTATAATTATGAAGTGTCCAGAGTTTTTTTTTTATTTATGTTAGGTTATGGTAGATAAATTAAGGCACTGTAGGGTACTGAAGTGTTTTTTTCTGTAACGTGTTTTATGTAACATGTAGGATTCAAAGAGGTGGGAGAAGGCAAGGAGGGTTGTGAGTGAAACTGGAGAGGCATACATGCAGTAAAAATCATGCTAAAGAAAAATAATCTAACTTGTAGGGCTGCAGTTCTAGATAAAGTGTTAGCCAGTGTCTGCAGCCTAGCTAACTCTCTGCTGCTTCCTGTTTCCAAATAATCAAACCAATGCAAAAAAAAAATGCATTTCTACTGATTATAAAACAATACTTAAAGGATTGCATTACCTTAGGAGAATCAGGCTTTATTCTTGAAAAGGGCAGAATTCAACTTGCCTTTAGCCTGAAAAAGAAGCAATTATTGCACTGCTACGAAAAGTCCTACAGTTATTATCAGATAACCCTAATAGGCACCTGATATCTCGTTTTTATCCTAAATAGGTTTAAAATACATTTAAAAATCTTGAATTCATATCATATGGAAAATAACAACATCAGTTAGGTTGATTCTATATGTCAACTTAGCATATTTTCCTATGTTGGTTTTCTAGAGTGAATTTTTATTTGATAGGAGGTAAATGTCCTTGGGTTAAATAAAATAGATAATCATAGTTAAAGGTCAGTTAATAGTAGATGTAGTTACTAGTGATTGGTCTATTTAAATTGATTTATTTAAACATTGTGGTAACAAAAAATTGTTCATTGCTGGATTTCAGTCATACAGTGTATACCATCTTTCACCAGGGCACTCTTCCTGTCCCTCCCCATCCCTATCTCTAGGGCAGGGTATTTGCTTCTCTCTCACTCCTTTCTCTCTCTCATTCTCTCTCTTTTCTCTCTCTCTTCTCTCTCTCTCCCTCTATGTCTCCATCTCTCTCTCTATCCCCCCTCTCTTTTTTTTGGCACTGTGGTCTGCATTTTTGTCAATGGGTCAATGGAGGGGTGCTTGCATGTCACTCCTTCCCTTTTAACACAGGGTTCTTGTCCAGTGTGATCAGTTCCAACTATCATTGTCCCAATAGACCCTTCTCTACTCTAATTTCATTCACTGTTTTTTTGTAATGAACGTCCTACAATTGGGCAGGACCCACTGACCCTTAATTCTATTGTCTCTGGATGTAATTATTAGTGTTTAAACCTTACTATATATTATTGTAAGGGTTTAACACAAAGGTGACAGTCTTATTCCCAGACCACCATTTTGCTGTTTGTCTTCCTTAAAATAAACTCCATAATTAACCTGCGATTGTGACCAGTGATTGGCAACCCCCCTTTGGAAGTATCAGTTAACACTGTAACACCGACTAAATAATCTATCAAGAACAAAGACAGGGTTGTTTTCTTTTCTTTTTTTCTTTGATTTCTAACTAACCTTGAAACTGTAAACGCATTCCCCACAACACTGTGACAGTTATAACCTGGTGCAGATAACTGCTTTTCTGTTTGCACCTCTGCCTGCTATAGTGAATGTGCTCACCTTAGGGTAAAGGGGGCACGCCCTGTGGCACTTAGGGGTTACTCCTGGCTCTGAGCTCAGAAATTACTCCTGGCAGGTTCCGGGACCAAATGGTATGCCAAGAATCAAACTCAGGGCGATCCTGGGTTGATCCAGTGCAAGACAAAAGCCATATCGCTGTGCTAAGGTTCTGGCCCCAATCACTCTTTAAAAGGTTTTGAAGAACTATATTGGGCTGTATGATTTGGATTTGGGACACCATGCAATCACAAATTATTAAAAGTCCTTGAAATTTTTAAACTTTTCTAAGTCTCTGGTTCTCTTTGCTCCACACCATAACAGTATCTCTTAACCAGTGTGCTCACAATTTTGACTAAAACTTTGCACAATAACCTGGCTGTTTATCTGTCTGCTTACCTTCATTATCCCTATCATTTCCTTCTTTTCCTACAGTGCGGCTCTTCTAGTTCAAACGTTCTGTAGTTCAAATTATTTTAGTCACTATATTTCTTTTCTTTTCTTTTTTTTTGGTTTTTGGGTCACACCCGGCAGTGCTCAGGGGTTACTCCTGGCTCCATGCTCAGAAATTGCTCCTGGCTGTACAGGGGACCATATGGGGTACCGGGATTCGAACTGATGACCTTTTGCATGAAAGGCAAATGCCTTACCTCCATGCTATCTCCCGGGCCCCCTAGTCACTATATTTCACATGCTTATTTTCTTTACCTTTATTAATTTTAGTTATAAAGGCCTAACACCAATACACTTACACAGAAGCTGCTTTTCTAATTAAAAAAATAATTCTGATACTGATGTCTATACAGAAAAGAGAGAGAGAAAGAGAGAGAGAGAGAGAGAGAGAGAGAGATCTAAATCAGGCAATTCAGTCTTCTAAATAAGAAAAGAAAAATTGCCAATTTTATCAAGGACTACTTTTATCAACACTTTGCCTTGGTGGGGACACTACAATAATGATTCTAACTTAAGATTTATAAGCTTCTTGCTTATAAAACCTGATTCCTTTGAAATAAATAGCAATTTGTCTTTTTTTCTACTATCTAATGCTAGTGTGTTCTCAAATAATAATTTTGACACATTATGACACAGAATTAGTGACTAAAGAGTAATTTCATTATTCTTTTTTAAAAGAAAAATAATTATTTTGTAACATTTTGCAATTAAAACCATGAGGATATAATTAACACAAATTTATTTAGACCTTCTCTTTAATATACAACTGCTTGTGATGTTAACAATAACAACCATGACAGATCAGTTTATAATACACTGAAACATTTTGTTAATGTGCTTATAATGATATTTGTAGCCATAATTTGAAAATATTTGCTTTATTGCCATTCACTACAGCGTTGATTTTTCAATTCTTATGCAATAACAACAAAAGAAAGGAAACTTGTGTTTGAAGAACTTTATATATGATTAACAAAAATAATCAGAAGTAAAATTTCCACCATGATTTTGTCTTCTTATAGTCTTCATTTTTATTCTTTGAAAATGGATAATTAACCATAGGAGCATGTATTTATTAATAATAATTAACTAATAGTTTTAATTATTATGTTTAATGATTATTAAATGTTAATATTTAATAAATATCGATGATAATTCTAATATAAATCATTAACAATATGATAAAATCATACAATGATGATCAGAATTATAGTTAATAATTAATAGTAACTTTAATTAATATATTAATTACCATTAATATGTTATTAATGATTTCTAGAGTTAATTCCTATAATTAACTATAGGAATATGTACTTGTGTTTTCAGTTTTTAATAATCCAGCTAAGGTGTTCATTTATTCCATGCTCTGAATTCATTTTTGGAAACACTGGGAAACTATATAAGATATCAGGGATCAAACTACGTGTTGATCTTGTGCAATTCGTAGTATTTACCTACTGCACTATCTCTCAGATTGCTTTAGTATTTTTTAAATAAATATAATATAGAGAAAAAAATCAAGTTAAACTGGTGAGTATAGTTTTAAGTTAACATAATAGACAGTTTATTCATCAGTAAATTTAAAAGTCAAAGTTGACCTGGGAACCCAGAAAGAATAACCCCTAAACTTAAAGCCAGGAGTAAACACTGGTTACAACTAGATGTGGCTCAAAACCAACAAAAACATAGCAATTCTTGAAAAACAACTATTCTAACAAGGGACATTTCCTTTAGATTCCTGAGGCAGACACCTGGGGCGAACCATGTGAGTCATTTCTGTGTAATCTCTTCTACTTAAATACAGGTAGAACCTGCCACTTGCTTTAGGCCAAGAGGTCACATACAGTGATGCAGAGATTTTTCAGGTGTAGTAGTGACCCAAAATTAATGATCATCAAAAGAAAACATTATTCTGTGTGATCCAGGCTTAATCAAATGAAAGTCTCTGAGATAGGAACAGATCAGTCATGCTTTATCTGAATTCCTTCTTCTGGCCTTGAAGAAGCAAGTCTCCATCATCGTATAACTGCAAAGAATATCTTTTGCCTATAAGTCCAGAAATATGGGCTGAATTTTAGATGTGGAATTAGTAAATCAATCTCTGAGTTGAAAAGGAAATATTTTACCTTTATTGACCTCCGATATTGTTGCTCCACACCAGATATTCTGTGCTTTTACATTGTCTTAGGTGCCACCCAACTGCATATTTCCTATTCTTAGAACTACTTTTTTAAAATTTTCCCTATATAAAATGCCGTCTAGTTCACCCTCTATGGAAAGCAATATGCAGATTCCTCCAAAATCTGGAAATTGAGCTCCCATTCGACCCAGCTATTCCACTCCTAGGGATATATCCTTCATATTTCTCTGTTTTCTCTCTCTCTTTTTGAGATGAATGACAAATTTGGTAGTAAGTTGACATATGCTTTCACTTGAAAAGATAAGATGCAAAATATATTTGTTACTAGTAATTTTTTTTGTTTTGGTTTTTGGGCCACACCCAGTGACGCTCAGGGGTTACTCCTGGCTATGCGCTCAGAAGTCGCTCCTGGCTTGGGGGACCACATGGGAACCGGGGGATCGAACCGCGGTCCGTCCTAGGCTAGCGCAGGGAAGGCAGGCACCTTACCTCCAGCGCCACTGCCCGGCCCCCGTTACTAGTAATTTTTAAATACTTAAGGTTCATGAACTTCAGTTCCAAAACAATAACAAAAGAATTAAGTATGTTCAAATATAAAAATCAAAATATTTGAATAAAAGAAAATAAATGTAGCTTCTTTAAGAATTTGACTCATAGACCCAAATTTTATTTTTTTCTTTTAAATTTGTTTATGTTTTTTATAATGTTTTAAGGTAAGATATCAATTACATTTTTACTTTTAAAATGTATTTCGTTGAAATAGACAACATTGAAATAGAATCATTTCTTTTCCCCCAATTTAAATAGAAAATGGTGTAAAAACTTGGATTCGTATCTTTAGTTATATTCATTTTTTGTATACCTTTTGTTATTTTTTATTTTAAATTTACATTATTTAAAGAGGATGTATCACATATTGTTGACATTTTTGATCATAATACTTTTGTTTCAAGGTAAGTGGGAGGGAAATTATTAAATTTTATCTTTTTCCATATATTATTAATTTCATCTTTTTCCATATATTCTGCATCATCTTTAGGAACATATATATTAATGAACGCTTAAGTTTTTCTAGTTCTTTATTATTATAATCTCAGAGAAACACTTAAGAGCAGAGGATGCCAATAATCAATATATATATATATATATATATTTCAGTGCAAAATTTTAAAAATCACAATAAAGTATAAAAGTATTCCTATAATAAAGACAGCATTCCAAAGAGTACTATTCCAAGACATATTTCAGCCTAAATCAAAAGGAAAAATTAGCAAAAAAATGTTTCTGTATCTATATAAAATGTAGATATTTTGTTCACCAGTTTTCTTTCTTTTTTTTGGGGGGGGGGGTTTGGGCCACACCCAGTGACCCTCAGGGGTTACTCCTGGCTATGCGCTCAGAAGTCGCTCCTGGCAGGCACAGGGGACCATATGGGAACCAGGGGATTGAACCGTGGTCCTTCCTAGACTAGCGCAGGCAAGGCAGCAGACACCTTACCTCTTGCGCCACCTCCCGGCTCCCACCAGTTTTCTTAGCAGGTTTTCTTTTTTAAGTATTGATACTTGCAAAACTATTTTGTACCTAAATCAAGTATCTCATTTGCCTCACAGCTGTCCTAGTCCTTCATTTTTAGAACTAGTGTATTGTTTTGAAATGTTCTAGCTAGCTTAATAGAAATTAAGGGTGCCAAAATTTTCTTTTTTGGGGGGGGGGGTCACACCCGGCAGTGCTCAGGGGTTACTCCTGGCTCCATGCTCAGAAATTGCTCCTGGCAGGCACGGGGGACCATATGGGGCACCGGGATTTCAACCGATGACCTTTTGCATGAAAGGCAAGCGCCTTACCTCCATGCTATCTCCCGGGCCCCGGTGCCAAAATTTTCGATGAAAAGAACAAAATTTGTTTAAATTTGTTGAACAAATATGTAAGTATTTATGGTAATATCATTACTAAAATATCAAAAAGGTGAATATAGGAATGATAGAATGATAACACAGCAGGTAGGGTATTTGCCTTGAATGTGCCGACCTAGACTCAATCTGGGTTTAATCCCTGGCATCACATGTCACCCCCAAGCCTGCCAGGAGCAATTTCTGAGCACAGAGCTAGGAGAAACTCCAAATGCCACTTGATGTAGCCAAAAAAAAAACCCCAAGAAAATACACATATAGACCAAATATATGTCACCTGATGAACATAATATTAATATCCAAATATCACAATATACACAAAGAAAATATTATTTAGTAACAAAAAGAAAAAGTCTTTATAGTCCTTATATGTAAGACTTAAATGTGATAAGTGGAATATGCTTTCTCAAAAGGATTATGTTGTATGATTTCATATGCATGTAATGTCTCTAATAGAGAAATATAAACTGATAGAATTAGATTAGAAACTACCAGGGACAGTGGTAAGGAAAGAGTACCTGTGAATATGGGTTTCTGTGAATATGACAGTTATACAAGAATCAAATTGTAGTGATGTTTATGCAACTCTGAGAATAAACCGTAACTACTAAATATCTATTTTTAAATGAGCAAATTCTATATTATATGACTATTTTAGCTTTTAAATTCCATGTTGGAGCTTTATTTATTTTGTTAGTGTTCCAGTAAATGCTTGATTCAGAGAACTTTCTCTCTCAGAACAGTGTTAATCAATAGTTTATCTATTGTGAATTTGGATCTTGTACATAAAATTTGGTAATGGATTGGGGAGCAAAATTCTACTGCATGTCAGTGAGACTCTTGAGAATGCCATTCAGTTTATTAGAAGAAAGCCAAACTTAGTACTCTCTCTTTTTCAAAATATGGCCAAAAAACTCACAGAGGCATATGTTCCAAAACATGTGACATCAGAGCATTTTAAAAATTAATCTTGATTTTTTTATCCAGTAAAGTGAAATATGTTTCCTGATTAATTTATAATGTATTTTCTGTTGCAATAAAAGAACAGACATCTTTCTGGGCATCCCATCTCATTTTCTTCTTACATTGCACAGGGATGATTTCCTTTCTACAAACAGGAAGTAGCTGATTGGACACTTGAATAATTTACGACTTTCATCACTCTCTCAGAATTCATTGACAACTGTTCAAAACCACAGAATGACAGCATTCTTAACATCACCTGAAGATAATAATCATTGACTCCAATGACTAGTGCTCTTTTATGACTTAAAGGATACATTTTCCTAACCAATTTCTCCTCCATTGTATTTTCTAAGTATATTCAAATTATGTAAAAGCTTATGAATGATCCGCTTAACTTAAACACAGAAGGAAAAACTTCCTAATGATAAATCTGAAAGAGTAGGGATTTGTCTCTGCCTACAAACTTTTTGGATTTGGTTTGGGTTTGGGTTTGGGGCCACACCCAGAAGTGCTCAGGGTTTATTCTTGATTTTGTGTTCAGAGATTACTCTGACCAGACTTAGAGGATCACTGCAGCACTATTAATTAAACCCTAATTGCTGCTATCAAAGCCAGCATCTTCTCCATTGTACTCTCTGTCCAGCTCCCGTAGGTATATATTCACTCTTTTATTTTAAAGAATACTCTTAAAAGTCAATTGAGGGGGAAATAATGGAGGACACCAAGACCAAACAGGCATATGAACATTGAATAGAAATAAAAAAATGATCAGACTTAAACAGCAAATCCAAAAACAACTATAACAAGATCGATACCCAATCTACAAGTTGCACAGAAGGCCGGGGGGGGGGGGGAAGGGAGGGGCGATATGGGATGCATGCTGGGAACAGAGGTGGAAGGAGGACAACATTAGTGGTGGAAATGCCCCTGATTCTATGTCACAATGTACCTAAAATACTACTGTGAATGATTTGTAACCCACTTTGATCAAAATAAAAATTATGAAAATTAAAAAAAATAGTATTAATTTAAAATACTATCTTAATAAATAAAGATCATAAAAACATCAAGAAAAGTCAATGTTTATAATAGATTGACCAAAACGATGATTGTCAGTACAGAAGCCAGGGTGCTTACCTTGAAAGTATGTGATGTGACTTTAATCCAGGGCACTGGGAGAATTACTGAGCACAGAACCTGAGCATCCAGGATGTGGCCCCAAAAACAAAACAAGCAAAAAGAATAGAATCACTTTGAAGGTTCACATCTCTGGACACTGGAATTATTTATCCAAGTCTATAAATTCTGATAAAGACCACTTCTAAACACTCAGATAATCTTTTTCTCAATCGGGGAGCACATCTGGGAGAGCATTTGCCTTGCGTACAGCTGACCAGGGTTCGATCCCTGGCATCCCATATGGTCTCTCGAACCTGTCTGTACTAATTTTTGAGCCCAGAGCTAGAGGTTATCCCTGAGCACAGCCAGGAGTGGCCCAGAACACAAAACAAAACAAAACAAAACAAAACAAAAAAGACAATCCACTTGAAATTTCACAAATCATTTTATCACCCAATCTGTAATCATTCAGTTTAAAATAATTCTTTTCTAAAGAACAAATAACTTCATCCCTCGCACAACACACACACACACACACACACACACACACACACTCAAGCAGCATCATTATGTAGCACTTTTTCACATTATTTTAATATCCAATGAACATCAGTTATTTTGAAAAGTTATGCTTTAGTTTTTTTGTCAGATTAGGGAAAAAGAGCATGAAACATTTAAGTAAAGTTTATAAACATTTTATGATGAATCAGAAACCTAAACAAGGGTAATAAACTACTCAGGGGGACATAAAGTGTAGGATAGGTCATTATTTTCAAAGGTTGCCTTCTATTATCAGAGAATAGGGACAAGACCCAAAAAGTAGATAGGGTTTCTTTCCTCTGGTGACTGTTCATCCTTAATGGATGTTGGTTGTGACACTTAGGTTTCAGTGTTATTTCCCTTAGGCAGAGAAGGAGTTTAGAGAGGTCCATTCTGTTAAAAAAATATCTTAAAAAAAGATTTTGAGAATTCACTTCTTGATCTACTAAGCAAAATTAAGTATGAGAAATCTTCTAATAAATTGAATGTTGCATAAATACCAAACTATTAGCTAATATCACTGTATTCTTTGCTCCCACAATAAGAAGAAAAGCTTTTGGGATGAAGATAATCTTCACCCATTCCCATCTTATAAAAAGAAGAGCTCTCAGCAAGACTGGGATTGAATCTGAGATGTTGTTCAAGATAAAAAGCAAAGCTGAATATTAAAGAACTAATAGGCTTGTTCCTTTGCTGCAAAAACATAAGGGAGAGCAAAAACTTAGAAACATCTATATTCATTATCCTTCTATTACTATCATACCGCATATTCCAAAATGGTGCATAGAGAACACGCCAAAGTAGACAGCTTAAACATCCATTGGTAAGTTATTGGCTTAGCATAATATACATTTAAAGAGAACTGCAAATGTAAAGGCAGATGTGTAATATATGACTGGCACCGTTTTTATTTTCTTATACATCTTGCTACTGTCTGGGGGCAATGCTCTAGCGACTCCTGAAATATAATAACTGCTTTCTCTCTTAGTACACAATTTGACAGCATTTATTCTTTCCTTCAGTGAACATAATTACTTCACATATGGAACCTGTAATAGCCTACAGGCATCTGAAAGAAACAAGAATCATGCAATCTGTCCCTTTTGTGAGCTTAATTTACATTCACAAGTGTCATTTTATTAGGGCTGGCGTCATGTAGGATAAAAATTACAGGTCAGCTATGGCATGTCCCTGGGAAGTGTGCTTCAGTCAATAATGTGGTTATTATTACATTTGGGATCATTTTGCCAGGGAGACCACAGGAGAAACCTGACCCTTTATTTCTTCATTTTTAGCTTTACTGTTGCTTACAACATAATTCATTTAAAAATTAGTATTGGGACAAATAATTTAGTGTGCTCTACAAATAGTTCTTCTGTGTCTCATACAATTTTGTGGCATCTATTAAAAGTGGAAATTTTTACATTTGCCAATCAAAACACCATCAGGAAAAAGCCTGTGTCCTTTACTCTAATATGATTGAGAGTAGAATTTGGGATTGTCTGACCCTCTTTTTTTCATAAGAAAGAACATTCTTGCTTAAGTAGATCTTTCATGAGAATAAAAGGAGTGAGAATAGATGACAGACTGAAATTTTTTTTTAAGCACAAATCTGTCTTTTTGAACCCAGGGATGGTTTTGAATCAAAGTTTCCTATTTGGTCCCCCTTTTATTTGAGAAGGCCTGAAATTATTTTAATCTGAAGGTTATGGGTTGCAAAATATAAATCATGAATTTTTCATGATGCCACATTATTTTATGAAATATATGCCTAACAAATATTTAAACAATTCTCAGAGAGTGCACAGAAGATATTGAGCTAAACCAGAGCAAGTCTTCAGAAAAATTGCTGAGAATTGAGTTTCACTGTAGTAGAGATAGCCATTATGCAGAAAACTTTAGAAAAGGAAAGTTAAGGACTTCAATTCAAATATTCAAATTAGATGATCTATGTGTAGGCAGGAAAGAGGCAGAAATTATAGGGAAAAATATCTAAAGGAATTTCAAGTCAAGTGTGAGAACTGTGAAGATCAGAATTAGTTAGATTAGCTTTGAGTACCAAAATACTTCCTTTTAAAACTGATATAGGCATGGCTAAGTCTTTTAATTTGCTTAATTTTCTTAAGTATATTTAATTTTAAGTGCATTTTAATCAAATTTGTACATAAACATGGTTAGAAAATTTACAAACTGAAAAGGTCTCTTTTGAAGAAGCCCCGTTGTCATATCTCCTGTTTTCACATTCTTATTCTCTAGAAGCAAATCCCTTCAGCTATAGTTGGAGTCATGATTTCTGTAACACTTGTATGTGCTTCATGGTGACATTTCACCCCAAATTTAATGAAGTATAAGTGATAAAGTCATAAAATATTAGTGTGCACAACATAACTATATCTTTGTACACACATTTAGTACAATAAAATCCCTTCAGAGAATTAATATATTTATCGCCATTATAAATTTACCTTTTGTGTGTGAACATGTTAATTATATTGTCAGCATGCTTCAATCATTTGATGCAGTAAATATCAGCTGTAGTTATAGGATACATTATATTCTCATATTTTTATTATCTCATAATTAAAAGTTGGTACCTATTTACCAAACTTGTATATCCACCATTCTCTGAACCCTAGGAACTACTTTAGGAATTTAACCTTTAAAAATATTATCAGACTAGAGAAATATATACATATATATATTTCTCTAGTCTGATATATATATAGATATAGATATATAGATATATATCCATGCCTGGTGACACTCAGGGGTTACTCTTGGCTATGCTCTCAGAAATCGCTCCTGGCTGGGGGGACCATATGGGACACCAGGCGTTGAACCACGGTCCATGGTCAGGTGCTTGCAAGGCAAACGCCCTAATGTTGAGCCACTGCTCTGCCCCCAAGAGATATTTTCTTTATCTGCTTAATTTCATTTACTTAGAAAATCACCCTACAGATTTAGAATCTACTTTTCAGAAGTAATATCCTGTTGTGTGTTATAATTTTAAGGTTTTTTTTTTTTTACTGGAGTGCTTTGATTTAAAACCTAAAACTGTGCAATACATAACTCAATGTCTGTACATACAATATCATGATTGTTATGAAAAGTATAATTTTCATCCACAAATTACTATTGCAAATAAGTTTCTATGACTGTAACATTACACAGGTCTCTTTGAGATTATGTTTTCAACCTATTAATATATTCTCAGAAGCTTCTCTAATTGTTAAAGAGTCTCCCCTGGCTCCACTTCATGTCCTAATTCCTTTGCCATAAATTAATTGCTTTTATCTAGGGCTTATCTCTGGATTCTCAGTTTTATCACATTTATCTGAGAGTTTTTTTTTTATTCCAGTACCATGCTATTTTGATTTTTATAACTTTGTAGTAAAGACTATCAATTCTGGGAATGTAATGCCTCCCATCTCTTTGTATGAATTCCTTTAGATAATTTTTAATTTTATGGCTTCAAACAAATTTTAAAGTTATACATACATTAAAAATGCAATCATAATACTGATAAGAATCACATAATTTAATTAGGGTGGAAATTCATTGTAAATTTGATAGGAATTTAATCACTTTGGGTAAAATCGTCATTTACTGTTTCTGGTAAAAATTATTGTTTTTAATAGTAGTTTTAAACTTTTCCCTTATTAAATGTATTTTTATATATTGTAGATTTTTGATGCAATCATGACTAGAATTAAAATATTTTTACACACCGGGTCCCGGGAGATGGCATGGAGGTAGAGCGTATGCCTTTCATGCAAGGGGTCATCGGTTCGAGTCAGGGTGCCCCATATGGTCCCCCGTGCCTGCCAGGAGCGATTTCTGAGCATGGAGCCAGGAGTAACCCCTGAGCGCTGCCGGGTGTGACCCAAAAAACAAAACAAAAAAAATATATATATATTTTTACACAATTATTAATCATTATTTCTATGCATTGATTTTGCAACTTACTACTTTACTATAGAGCCTATTGTTTCAAGGGTTTATATGAGATCTTTAGTTTTTGCTGCTTTTTTTTTTTAAGAACAATATTAGGTCATCTACAAATAATGTGACTTCTCTGACAATTTTGTCTTTCTATTTCTTTTTTGCCAAGACTTATCAGGCATGATATGGTTTGTTTTCATTGTAGTTCTGAATTGCATTCCCCTGAACATATGCCATAATTTTTTAATCCAATCACCCAATGTTTATAATTTGAGTTATTTTTAAGATATTAACTATTCTAAATAGTTCTTCCAGATAATATATATTTTCAAATGGATAGATTTTTTGTTAGGTAGATGAGCAGGAGCAGAATTACTGCATCTAACTTAATTCTATGTTTAATTTTTTGAGGCATCACCATAATTTGACCTTATTTTTTAAACCATGTTTATATGCCAAGATGATAATATGCATATCTGTTATTCACAATGATCACTATATTTCGAAAACTTCCATAGAAAAGAACATAAGAAACATATCATTTTCTCTGTATTGACTAATCCATATAGTTTTTATTTTTCTTAAAGTAATGCATGCTTTTACAAGAATATATTGATTCATTTGTCCAATGAGCAAAAGTATTTTGAATGTTTTATTTTTAAAAAGAAGATATAATTTTATAAATGGAGGTAGGAAATTATAACTATCATATAAAATGTCATACCGTTGATAGGAAAATATTATTTTTATCCTTATATTTGTTTAAGAGATACATTTTCTGCTACTTACCTATTTCTAATCAGTGACACCTTTGCTTTGTGATTTCTTCAATTATTTTATTAGTGGGAAAATATACTTTATCATGGAACATATTCTGCAAGTTAACAGAAAAGCTCTGCTGTTTATTATTTTATTGGAAGCTATAATAAACTTTGTTGTCATACCCTGAGAAAAAGGTAAAAAATATTGCTAGTATCCATATATCTTAGAAGTATAGAAAACTTACAGTAACTTGCCCCAGGTCATCCAATTATTGAGTCAAAGTTTATGCAAATTGAAAAATTGGCCACATTATGCAAATTAAACATACACACAGGAAAGCCAACTAAAATACTTAACTGCAATTCTAGACTAAAATTTTACATTTACATGTTCCCTTTACAGAAAATCAACAGACTAATCTATAGTTTCAAAGAAGAATTGCAAATTTATTTAAATTGGTTTTATTGGAAAAGTAATCTTCATCTAGAAATGTTTATTATTTTAATAAAATAAAATAATAAAGAAAATAATGATGTTATAATGAATAATAACACCTTTTAATCAACATTTTAGAATTGAAATTTTTATCACATTCCATTTACTAATTGGCAGATAACACCATTTGAATACTTGCATGAGTAATCTGTAACGCTTTTAATGTTGGAATAAGTAGGTAACAAAAATTAACTATCAAATACATTAAAAGTAAATAGCATATTTTTACAAAGATCAATGATATAGAGAATAGAATTTATGATGGAGTATATTTAAATTTTTTGAAGCCATAAATTATGAAGTGGCTACATAAAAGACTTTCTAAAGCTAAAAATGAGAATATCTTAAATTTTTGAAGAGACAAGAAATATTTTTCTTTTTTTTTTTCAGTCAAATCCATTTGATGCTCAGGGGTTACTCCTGGCTAAATGCTCAGAAATCGCCCCTGGCTTTGGGGGGACCATATGGGATGCTAGGGGATCTAACTGCAGTCCTTCCTTGGCTAACACTTGCAAGATAGACACCTTACCTCTAGCGCCACCTCACCGGTCCCAGACAAGAAATATTTCTGCAGGAAATATGTTTTATTTATTTTTGAAAAATAGATTTGAATTTTACACTAGTAGTATTTGTTTGCTTGTTCTTACATCTTTAGGAAGACTCTCCGTTGGCACTGACAAGATAGTACAGTGGGTAAGGCACTAGCCTTACAAAAAGACAACCTAGATTCTGTTCTCAGTAACCCATATGGTCTCCAGGAATGATTACTTAACACCAAACTAAAAGTAAGCCCTGAACACCACCTACTGTGGCTCAAAAACAAACAAACAAAATAAAACTAACAAAAAAGATTCTTTATTGCCTCTTCTACCCTTGGGTGAATTTTATACCAAAAAACAAAAACAAAAACAAAAACCTTTCATTGCACTGGTGATGGGTGGTGTTCTTTACATGACTGAATCCCAAACACAATCATGTATGTAATCAAGGTGTCTAAATAAAATATTAAAAAAGAGAGAGAGAATGAAGATGAAAACTCTGAAAAAAAACAACTTTCAATTTTAAATTAAATTTTGTCATAGTTGTAAAACTAGTACAAGGACTCTTTTTATATTGTTTTCTAAGAGTTGTGCATTATAAAAGTATAGTAAAATATTTGATCCTAGAAAATGACACTGGTATACATAGATGGAATTTATACCAATCAATACTATTTATCTTAAGTATTTAATCATGAAGTCAGTGCTGCAATTAATATAGAGAATGAGCTCATTTTTTAAATTTATCACTTATATAATTTGTTATTTCTGTATATACTACCATTCCTTAAGTTAATCTCTAAGCTAGATAACTTTTCTACTATATTCATATTTTTTCATTGCAAGAATATTTTGTAAGTAGACTCATCTAATTTCTGCCATTTTAGTCTTTCTTAATTCAACATAAGGATCTTGAGATAAAGGAAAATTATATAACTATTCTTTACTGATTGTGTAAGATAGCATGGAAAGAATACATCAGTTTATCAACTGGGTTCATACTAAATTCAGAAATAATGGTTCTGAAGAGATTTTTGTCAATCAATCTACAATGCATTCTGCTATTCAAAATGTTTTTATTCATAAAAAATAATTGAATATGGGGTCCGGGAGATAGCATGGAGGTAAGGCGTTTGCCTTTCATGTAAAAGGTCATTGGTTCGAATCCCGGTGCCCCATAAAAAAATAAAATAAAAAAAATAATTGAATGTGGGAAAATTAAGTGATTTATGCAGTTTTAAGAGAGTGAATTCTGTAGATCAAAATGGTCTTGGTCCCAGCCATCTGTCCAACTACTTTCTTTCTAAAAGTCACAACTGTCAAAATTTTATTTTTGTTTTACAAATACCATTGTCCAAAGAATTACCTAATTATATTTCAAAAGCAGAAATGCAAATCAGGGGCCCGGGAGATAGCATGGAGGTAAGGCGTTTGCCTTTCATGCAAAAGGTCATCAGTTCGAATCCCGGTGCCCCATATGGTCCAGGAGCAATTTCTGAGCATGGAGCCAGGAGTAACCCCTGAGCACTGCCAGGTGTGACCCAAAAATCAAAAAGAAAATGCAAATCAAAACCACATTTTAACTTAAAATCAAATTAAGTTTTAACACATTAGTAGTTTATTATATACTCATATGTAATATTTTAATAAATCTACCAGAATCTTTTCACATATGACATTTTTGGCAAATGAGAGAATATGTGATGTTTGATTGTATACATGAAACCCTATCATTAAAGTATTGTAAATCATGGTTCCTCAAGTAAATTTTTAATAAAATAAAAATAAAATTAAAATTACTT
>PVKC010001056.1:0-54878 GCA_004027635.1 Crocidura indochinensis
TCCTGGCTATGCGCTCAGAAGTCGCTCCTGGCTTGGGGGGGCCATATGGGAACTGGAGGATCGAATCGTGGTCTGTCCTAGGCTAGCGCAGGCAAGGCAGGCACCTTAACTCCAGCGCTACCGCCCGGCCCCGTAAAGCTGTGTTTTGAAGTATGTATTTGAGTAAATATTATTGAAAGTTGTATAGGCTTTAAAATTTTATAACATTTACACTTAAATGTTAAATATTTCAATGCATTTTAAGTTAAATAATACCTAATTGTTTTAATCCTAATATATTTGTGTAAAAATTACAGCTCATAGAGGCATAAAAATATTTTAGCACAAATGACTTGTTATATCCTACTTTAAAAATGGGTGCAGTATCCAATAATATTTAGATAGTTACTAAGTATTAATCATAGTACTATAGTACTGTGATTTTGAATATTCCAATTATATTACATGCTATCATAAATAATATAGTTGTTTATTCTCTGAATTAGATCATCATTGCCATTTAAAACACTTTTTCCTATAAAGATTTGTGTGTGTGTGAAAAGGCAATTTGGAGTTTTACTTTTGTTGTTTTTGAGGAAATAATCAAATTAAAAAAATCAAATAATTCCTAAACTGTTTTGTTAAACTTACATGTTTATTTAATAACTGTTTTATATTACTTTCTTGTAAATAGCCAAAATTTTATAAAAATTAATGTTTATTTCATATTTCTTCCTCTAAATAGCTAAATAGCTCCTTTCCAAACAAAGACTATTGTTGTTTTAGGGAAGAGGGATACAGAGATAGACTAGTAAAGCTGTTTTATGCTAGAATAAATGATCTTTTCCTACAAACATTTAACCAGTTTATTTTTGTGAATCTCATGAAAATATATTTTAAAAATATAAATGTGTTAATTATGTCAGGTTTAAAGATGGTTATAAGTAACTTCACCATCTATTTTAGAATATTAAGTATATATATACATTATATATAAGTAATAGGTATTTAAGACAAAAATGTGTTGTGTCCGAACTTTCTAAAAACCAGTATGAAGTGGTCACACAGTGTAGCAAAATACTTCCTTTAGAATCACTTTAAATTAATAGTTTCTTAATGCATTTATTTTATTCATTTGTTTCAAGGTTCAAAATTACCATGTTAAATTGATGCCCTTTATTTTATTTATGTGACTTATGTCCTGAGAAATTATGTATTCGTAGTTATGAATACACATAGATATATGTGTATGTGTAATTGTGTATATATGTGTATATTTATATATGTAAATCACTACCTATAAATACAGTAATTTTATAGGGTAATAAATACATTTTTGCTTTTTCTTTAATCTTTAATGACATTTAAATTTTTTTTCAGCTGAGAAACAAGTGCAGGAATTACTGTCATTTTCATAAGAGAATTTAAAGAAATGTATATAGAGAATATAATGAAGTGACATATTTTAAATTTGGATCATTATTAGAACAAATTGTTTTCATTAAAACTTAACAATGTAGTTACCTGAATGCTAGTTCTTAACTTTTCAAAATGTAGTATACTTTGGAAAATATTGGTTTAGAAAAATACAGAATTTTTCATTTGTTCTGGTAGCATCTATGCAAAATGGAATAAGTGGAATCACTTTTCCAAATTACATAAGTAGAAATGAAATCGAGATGCACAAAGCATATTTCAGTTCTTTTTAGGAAAAGGGCCTCTAGTGTAGTTAATGTATGCAGTAGCTCAAGTACTATCAAATGTAAATGATGAGGTGATATTGATGAAAGGAGGGGATTGAGGTCTCAGGGGGCGCCGATGACGGATTGAACAGAAGCGGCCTTGCACTGCACGTAACTCAAGTCTGTCGTCTTCACCGCTCAAAGCCATAATGGGAGGTGGCAGTCTGAAATGAGTTGCCACGGCAAAGAGTATTATTTTTGAAATGCTTTCACACAAATCACTAGGCCCTGCATACAACTTAGTTTCATGCTTTAATGTCATCAGGAGGCACAAATTGGTGTGTCTAATTGTTTGCCACCTGCCAGCAAAATGAGCTGCCAGCCAGCCAGACGGGTTTGATTGTCTGTCAGCTATTCAATAGATTGAGAGTGACAACATCAAAAATTTAACTTCAAACTCTGGAGCTTTGAGCAGCTTTTCAGAGGCATCATCCCCACCAGTGCTTCTGGACAACTGCATTTTTCAATTATATTTCCAATATATTGCTACCATTTGCCTTATCTGTCTTAAACTGGCTGTAATTACATTATGAAGTATATAAACATATTTCTGAAGCACTGAAGTATAAAAATCCAAGTTATGGCATGTCTCTTAACATCAGATTGATTTCTGGAATATAGGAGCCAAGGTGACAAGCTATTGAAAGCAACGTCTCGGGTACTACCATTCTCATACACAGAATTATCATGGGTCTTACTCCACCAATAATGTATTTTTCATGTTTATCTTAAGTTGGAGCATAGATATAAATTGTATTGCTCAATTCTTTGAAACTGAATCAGAATTTTTTATAATACTGTAAATTCCAGTGGAAGTCACCTGGGATTTTACTTTTGCTAATCTGTAGTTTATTGGTTCTCTTGTAAACAGGCTAAGTGTATTTTTCTAGATTTTGAATTTGTAAATAACTTCCTAAAATTACTACCTGGTGTTCTCACTTAATATGGAGCATTGATGAATTTCAGTGTCTTAAATTTTTAAGCTTAATGTTCATTACATAGATTGTAGCATCAAATGCGTAAGTATGAATTATTTTTTCAACATCTTTAAATTATATGCACATTTAAGAATTTGTCTTTGATTACTACAAGTGGTCCTCACATGATTATTTGTGAATTGTAAAGTACCAAATCTCTCAGAGATACTCTAGTACTATTCTATAGTGAAGAAACACTATCTACGTAGAGAAAGTGGAATAATGAAATTAAATTCTTAATATTACCATCCTAGAGCTTGTCTTTTTCTAAAGAAAGATTTCTGCTAACAACTTCCTTTATAGAAAATAATTTATAAAGTATTCTATTTAAGCTATATTTTTTCTATTTCAATAAGCATCATTTTTTATGTTAAGATAATTGTATTCTTTAAAAGCAATAAATTGCTTCTACTCTGTATTTTAAAGTAAACTGTTAACTTTGATTGTTGATGTCAACATGCTTTAAACTATTTGAGAATTACATATTTCTCTTTTTAATGTGTATTGATATATAGTACATAAGTATTTCTATTGTGAAGTTTAATATGAAGCTTTCATATTATTGAGCTTGAAGTATAAGCTCAGGCCAAGGGATTCTCTCTCAATGTTTGTTTGTTTATTTATGGTTTCTGGGCCACACCTGGTGGCATTTAGACTTTACTCTAGGCTTTGCATTTCAGAAATCACTTCTGGCAGGTTTGAGGAGTATATGGGAGACCAGGGGTCCTACCTGGGTCAGCCGTGTGCAAGGCAAATATCTTCTCAGCTGTGCAATCGCTCTGGCTCCTCTCTCGATGTTTTAGAACTAATATTTTTCAATATTAACATTAGGGCTGACAATTTGAGTAAATAAAAAATTTTGTAGTACTGATGTTGGGATTTAAACTTCACTGTTCAGTATTTATAAAGTAAATAAAATTACTGCTGTAAGTGTTCATTTCTTGTTCTTTTGCTTTTATTTTTTAATATTTTAATTCTATATCAAATTATGTACATGAAAGGCTTATACATGTAAACATAAGCCAAACAATTTTTAAGTTGCTAATCCTTACAGTTCACATTTTTGTGTCTAAACACTGAAATTTCAGGTTATATTATGCTCAAGTGCACTGCAAGTGCAATTAGACAGTGCAGTTTTGACCAAGCATTGTGCCCCCTAATTGTCTCATGGTTGTTATCCTTTGTTTATTTTGGCTTTTATTTTACCATTGAACTGTAATTGGTACCTTTTTTTGAAGTAGAAATTAATAACCAAATTGGTCCTTATATTATTGTTACTAGTTGCCTTCTGTTATCTCATTAACTACAGAACTTAAATTGGGACATCAAACTGAAATCCATAACAACTGTTTTCTCCAAATTTTTTTTCCTTTTCCTTTTTTTGGGGGGTGGGCATACCTGGTGACGCTCTGGGATTACTCCTTGCTAGGCGCTCAGAAATAGCTCTTGGCTATGGAGACCAGGGATAAAACCGAAGTTCGTGCTGAGTGCAACGCAAACGCCCGACTGTTGTGCTAGTGCTCCTGCCTCAGTTTTTTGTTTAAGATAAATATTTGATAATCTTGACATTTCTGAGTTCTAATCTAGAAATTAGGAGAGCTATTAATTATGGGTCTTCGTCATTTGTTATGTGGACTTTATTTTCTTAGACTTCCTACGATTCCATTTCCTAACACATAGAATGTTACTTTGCTTTTTTGGGGGGCTACACTGGCAATGTGTATTTAGGGACCATCTGGAATTTAGGTATTGAACCTGAGTCAGTATCATGCAAAGCAAGTGCCCTATTGCTGGACTATCTGACTTTTGTGTCACTTAAATTGAAATGTTTTTTTGTTTTTTTTTTTACTTAAAGAACCCTGATTTACAAATGTATTGGTAGTTGTGTATTAGACATATAATTTTTCAACACCAGTCCCATAACTAATGTCAAGTTCCACTCCCATCACCTGTGTTCTCATACTCTGTCATCCTTCACCCCCACCCCCACCTTTTTTGACTTGCCACCTTGACAGGCACATTTCGAAGTTTGATGTTACTTATTCTTTTTAAAGAAAATAATCATATGAATCCATAAATAAATAACTTATTTAAAAATACAACAGTAGCTGAAAGGCCTGTATTTCGTTTTAAAAAGTAGTATATAGCCAATTTTGGACTTTACTGAAAATCCAACAACTCCTTTTATGACAATAGTAGAGAAACTTCTTTCTGAAATTGGGCCATTTGAATATTTATAACATCATTCAAAGGCTGTAAAATATGAACAGGCAACAGGAAGCCAACTATATGCATACATTTCTGTTCTATAATAAACCAGGACCAGACCACAGGATTTCACAGGCCAAATAGAGCAAGTCTGCTGAGTATATCTCAATCTGCTGTTAGGCCTTACGTTTCTCAAGTAGTTTCCGTCTGACCTATATGACTTCTTTATTTTCCAAATGTCTCCTCTAATGCCCTGGCAGTTATCTAGAGATATTCTTATTAAGTGAAAATTAAAAAAAAAAGATTTTAAATTAATTTTATTTTATTATACAATAAGATGTGAATGTATTATTTTGGAAGGGAAATTCCTTAATTTTTTAACAATCAATATCTGTTGGCAAATCCTTCAACTTCTGCTGCATTTTTACTATAGAATTTTTTATTCTCATCTTTTTTTTCTGTTGATCCTTTACATTTATTTTACTCATCTTTGATAATGTTTGTGTTTGTGAAAGATTCTGCTTGGAATTCTGATGAGAACAATTACTGAAATTAATTATGCAATATATTTATTGTCTGTCTTTTGTATTTATTTCAAGTCTGACTATGTATTCTCCATACTTGCTATGTAGTTCTATTTCCACACCTGTGAGTGGGCAGTAGGTATTACAGAAAAGAGAGACCGAATAGAAAGAATCTAAAGTGATTCTGAGATGATGGCACAAAAGTGACACATTCCTCTTTCTCCTTTTTACTTAGATCAGATGTTCAAGTAGTTTTTTTCAATATTATACAATTCATTGATGGACATACCAAAACTATAACTTTTCACTCACTTCTTTGATGACCTGTTTATTTTTCTGTCTTTAAATAGCACATAAACTAGTTACTAACAAATTCATGCGTCATATCATGCTTTTTTTCATAAACCATAGACTCAGATTAATATGCTTACTGAAAATTTCTACATCAATACTCAATAAATCAACAAAACAAACTTTATGCCGAACACATATTTATGTCTTTTACTTAATAAGACCAAAATTTGTACAATATTTTTAGCTTTTCTCTAACACCACATTCACAACACTACAAAATATTTTGCTCTGTTTTCTATTTTGCCCACATTTGACCCTCTTACTTAAAAAAAAAAAAAAGGCAATTTCACTTTAGATTTGATCCAACCATTTAAATCCAGACTTTCTTGCTTGTATGATTGTATTCTGCTACTCCAATTCTCTCTTGTCATTTAGCATATGCATATTATTAACATAGCAGTCACAATGTTCTAATGTCTTTTGGTTCTAACAGGCCATGTATGTAATAGGATATAACCTGTTGCTACTTAAACCTTATGACATAAGTTTTTTAGTGCTTCTGATCCCTCTTTGAGGAAAAGATAACACATTAGAGTAAACATTAACTTTACAGTATACTAGGAAAAAAATTTCAGGTAAGGCAAATTCTCTTGGGATTTTTTTTTTGTAGACCAAAATTTCATTTTTTGTATGTATTTAGAAGTCATTTTATGAGATTTGTTTTGTTTTGTTTTGTTTTCGGGCCATACCTGGTAATGCTCAGGGGTTACTCCTTGTTCTGCACTCAGAAATTGCTCCTGGATTGGGGATCATATGGGAGGGACACAAGGGAATTGAACCAGGGTCCATCCTAGGCTTGCACCAGCAAGGTAGAAGCCTTACTGCTCCGCACCACTGCTACAGCATCCTTTTTATGAGTTATTAAGATGTAGATTTCTTTCCCTTCCATATAACTTTTATAATTTATTTCACATAGTCATTGTTTTATTGAAAAAGACCTCTAGTAGTTTGTTACTACAGAGTTAACTTCTAAAATTGGCAAAGATCCATTATTTAGATTATTTGGTAATGAATTTTCTCCCAGTAACAATTTATAAAATAGCTTGATTTTATTTATACATAGCTTTTATTTTATTTATCATAAGAGCTAATAGAGAGGTAGAGAAAATTATTACATTTTGTTTTTCTAATAATTTGTTTTAAATATGTTTGTTATTATTGTATCGCTAGATAACCAATGAAATGTGCATTTCAAAGTAGTTCAAAGCTTTTGGGACGTTTTGATGATAAATCTAAAATGAAAAATTTATTTAAAATCCTCTAGTAAATTATCATGATTTAGATATTGCATCTCTTGAGAATTGTGGTTCTAATCTATAGCATACAATTGCTCACATTTCCCAGATCTATGAGTAATGTTCACATATCATCTGAAGAAAAGTTTTTAAACTTCAGATAGAGATTTATTTATGCCTAAATAAATTGGCACTAAGATCAACTCAGTATTTTCATTCCTACTTCCTTTTTCATTGGTGAAACTTAACTCAGAAATTAAAAACAAATACAAAAACTAGAAATAGAAAATTTTATGCATCTATTTGTGTCTCTTTTGATAGGATTAGAATTAACATTGTGTTCTTTTTTGTAATTTTTTTCTTGCAGGAGTGTTGTGGTGCCTGTAAAGAAGCCACCGCCTGGTAGTTTAGCTGTAACTACAGTGGGGGCCAGTGCTGCTGGAAGTGGGCTGCCAACAGGCAGTGCTTCTAATATATTTGCTGCTACTGGAGCCACACCAAAAAGTATGATTAATACAACAGGTATTGTCCTTATATATTTTTGTGATACCTCATCTCTTTTTTTCTTTTTTTTTTTATCTTCATTTTTCTCTGCTTGCTTGATCTTTAAAATTAAAAGACCCTGATCATTGAAGAATATCTTAAGCTTTCAGAAGCTTTTACTATCTTTCAGAATTTATCTGTAGTTCTGGGGCCTGGTTTTTAGTTTTTACGACCGTATTAGATGATGTCATTAGTTCTTATTTTGAGTGTTCTCAAAACACGTTGCTTTTTCTCTTCAGAGTGAATTCAAATGATCACAAGGTATTTAGGGAGCAATTCCAATGAAAATTTGAGCATTGAAGTTTGATTTGTAAATTTAATGAACTGAAGATGATCAAGGTGTATGCAATCTGCTAGTGATAAAATAGATTAAATTGTATATATCTGTTTAATCCAATGTATAATTTTTGCTAAATTCTTGAAGGGAAGTCAGAGCTCCCCTAAGAACATTGACATTATTTAAGAACCTCAATTTGATGAAAGATGCATGTTTTATAAAAAAAAATTATTTGGGATAGAATTAATTAATTACATACTTAGATAACGGTTGTGTCTAATCATTGTCCAACATTTTTCTATTTATTTTAGGACAGAAATTCCAAATTACTACAAATTTTAAAGGCCTGATTAACTACTTTTTTGGTAATTTCCAGAAATGTTCCTGTTTATTATTAGCAAAATAAATCCTTACCCAAATCTTTGTGATTCCATTTTAGGTATTTATACAACGCAAGATGATCCCTGACTTTTCTTCCCTGACTATAGTACCCTTCTCTTCTCCAAACTGTATAACATTGAACTTTTCCATCTATTATCATTACTTAGATTCTACCCATTTTTATTAATTTCATAGCTCTTATTTGTGCTTTTTGTATCTATTTTGTTTACCATACCACCTGAGTTTGACATATCATGAACAACACATTTATGGGGTAGTAGTAAGTAGAATGTATTCTATAAGCATATTTATACTAGTAAAACAAGACATCATTAATAGCTTATATTAAAGAACATGTTAGGTTTATCTGTTTATAGATAAATACGTCTAATTGAAACAAGTTTTTATAGTTACTGTTTTGTAAAATTAAAAAGGTTTTTGTTTTTAACGAAATATGTACTATGGAAAATGTAAATATTTATTTTAATTAGATATCTCTGTTTTATGTTTATTGAACATAAAATAAGGTTCTTATTTTTAAGACATTGGTAAATGAAAATTCAGTCTCTTTATCTGAAGCAAATAATAGATCCTTACATTTTTTCATAAATTGATAATAAATATAAGAAGTGATATATCAGGAAGTTTAGTGATACAATAAAGTATATAAATTGTGATGAAAAGTAAAATGACACTGATAATCATCTACCTTAGAAATATTAGAAAAGCACACACATATTGTGGGATACCATTTAAATTGGGCCCGTTTTATAAGCTGGCATGTAGATTCTCTACAACAAGTTATACTTCAAATTCCAGTAAGCAGTATCCCTTTTGTAAATTTGTATAATATTTAGAAACACTAGATGTCCCTCATCTTCACATATATTAAATGTACTTACATTGGATGTAGAAATTAGAAATTTTAAATTTAAAAATTTATAATTATATAAAAATTATATTGTAGTAATAGAGAAAATTTGTTCTAAAATGACATTTTCATATCATTGGTATTTAATGTTTAATTCAATTATAATTATTTTCATAATACTTCTTCTGAAACAATCACTTATAAAAGCGAGTTTTTACATTTCTGTGCCACAAATTTAGGTTCAGGCAATTATTGTAATTTATCTGTTATATGGGATTAAAGACCCACTATGTGGCAGTTATTTTTACATCTACATTTGCATATTTATAAACTTCCTTTATCTTATATAAATAAAATTTTTATTGATATCTTCCATTTATGTAACACTTGTGAAATGTAGTTTTATTAGATTTTATCAGTAGCTCATATAGGTTTTAATGTAAATTTGTAATTTATCATTGTAGAGAGTGATTTTTAATTGTCAAAATGTTTCGGAAATCAGATAAATAACCTTTTAAAAATCAAATAGTAATTATGTAATTAAATTTATGAAATTTATGTTTAAGGCTAAAAATTATTATTTTGGGAACAGGTGCTGTGGATTCAGGGTCCTCCTCCTCTTCCTCTTCTTCTAGTTTTGTGAATGGTGCTACCAGCAAAAACCTTCCAGCTGTACAAACTGTTGCTCCAATGCCTGAAGATTCAGCTGAAAACATGAGGTATACACGATTAAGAGTCTTTCCTCATTTCAATTCCTTGAAACTTCAAGCACATTAAAACAGTATACAATTTTAAATAGTTAAATTTTCATATAAATTTTATAAAATATATTTATACATACCAATACATAAAAATTAAAAGTATAATTATTTTGAGAATGATTAGTTTTTGTGATAACATTTCATGATGCATTATTTGATATGTATTATTTATTAATTGATTTATTTATTAATAACTTAATTTTGGGTTTTGGACCACACCCCGTGGTGCTCAAGGGTTAGCACTCCTGGCTTTGTGCTCAGAAATTGCTCCTGGCAGGCTAAAGAAACCATATGGAATGCCAGGGATCAAATCTGGGTGTGTTTGCCACATGCAAGGCTAATGCTGTGCTATTTCTCCGACCCCTATTTCATATATTTAACTGATTACCTGTTTTTTATATATAATTTGTTATATTTATTATATTTCCAATACTACATTGCAGGATCTAGAACAATTTCCTAGTCTTGATTTTGCAGAATTTATAAACCTTATTTCATAAATACGCAATGAAGTTTAAACATGTCCAAGAGGTAGCATTTAGGATTAATGCTGAAAAATATCATATACAAGTTTCCTAACTAAATCTACAAATATAACACATACAGTTGGAAGTGAATAATCCACATTATCCTTAACGCCATCGCAAGACAGGAAAAATAAATTAAAGAGCTTTCTAGTAATTGCTCATATTTTTGAAGTTAAAATTAGATGAACACTCAAATGCATAAATGTATTTATTTTTAATTTAGCATTTTCAGAAATGTAGAGTCTAACAATCTAATAATCTAATAAAAACACTCTAACAATAAACCATGTTGTATTATTGCCTAAGACCCCCACCAAAATATACCCGTGTCCTCACTTTAGGTATCTTTTCTTGTAGTAATACTTGATTTCTTCAAATTTACAATTGAATAGTATTATTAAATTTATTTATTATTGGTTTATTTATTAATAATAATATTATTAGATTATTATCGGTGTCATAATTCTTTAGTCTTTGACTTTTTTAGTTCAACTTCATGTTTTTATGGTCCATTCATGTACATGTAACAATTTATTTCTATGTCATCTTTGTTTACATATTCTATAGTTATTAACCTTTTGATAGACATTTAGAGTCTTTTACTTTTAGACAAAACACACTACTACTTTTTATATACTAAAGTCAGTACATTACTCCTAAGTGCATTAGAAATATCTATGCAAGGTCGGGTGGGAGAAAAAGGAAATTTATATGCAAATCTTAAAAATAATTTGTAGAATTGCTGATTTATGTTGTTCAAGTATGTTTTTGAAGATAATACTAAATGATATTAGTAAGTTCTAACTCAGCAACAACATCTAAAATTTTTGTAGCTTCATATACATGGCAATACTTTTTGTCATGCTCACATTGTTTTCTTTACATACTACATTTTTGTGGAAGCCTAGTGTGTTCACTGTACTTTTATTTCCATTTTTTTAAATAAATAATGAGTTTGACCATCTTGATTTCTAAAAATCTTTTAATTTATAAATGCTTAAAATGTTGGCAGTTATTAAATATTTATGCAGTTTAAAAATGAATTCAAATCTTAGGTTTCATGATTATATATCATGTATGTTTTTCCAGATCTATAAGTTGGGATATTTTAATACTATTTGTGTGATATTTTGATCCACAGAAGAAATGAATTTCAATTCAATCAAATTTTGTTTGTTAATATTTTGCTGTGCAACAGATATTTTGTCTACACTGTTCTGTAGACAAATATTCTGGCTGTTTCTTGGTGTTATTTTATTTGGGATTTATTATTTTGACTTAATGAGGTAAAAATAATGGAACTCAAGATGCTCCAATATCACTTATTTAAAATAATTGTCTTTTCACCTAACTGGATGGTGAGTTGACATAAAAGTGTTGAAAAAAGTATTATTTGTTTTTTATTCATAAGTATCTCCTATTTCAACACCATTGAATTATCTCATTGATTTTTTTATATCAGTTGCCACTGGTGTCAAACTCTTCATTCCTCTGTGAACTGTTTTCTTTTGTCAATTCAGTTCTGAAACTAAATCCAATTCAGTTCTGAAAGTCTTTAATTCTATTCTTACTCGCATCTATTTGACTCAGATCTAGATTTGTAACTGAACTGCCAGTTTCTAAAAACAGCTTAACTTCTAGTAAAAAAAAAATTTTGGGAGGGTGTTTTCAGGCCACACACAGGGGCTTCTCCTGTCTAAGCATTCAGAAATTTCCCCTTGCTTGGGGGGACCACATGGGATGCCGGGGGATCGAACCGTGGTCCTTCCTTGGCTAGTGCTTGCAAGGCAGACACCTTACCTCTAGCGCCACCTCGCCAGCCTCATCTTCTAGTAAAATTTTATGAAAAAATGTTCTTCTGTCTTTAATCTAGCAAATGATCAATATAAGGAATATTGTCATTGATTCTGTAAACATTATTTATTATATAAGTTCTTTAAGAAATTTTTCTCTTTTTGTGGGAAGGTTTGGGAAATATTGAGGTTGCACTGGGCAGAGTTAAAGATTTATTCTTGATTCTGCACTTAGAGATCATTCAAGGAGGTGCTTGGGGGAATCAAATGTGGTGGTACTATATTGAACCTGGGGTGACAGCACAATGAGTAATGTGACTTTATCCTTTGTAGTCTCTGGCCTGTATTCATTTTTATTTATGAAAGTATTATATTTATTATTATCTTTGCTATTTATTTATACTTTTATTTTGACTTTTGGGCCACACAAGGTGACGCTCAGGGGTTACACCTGGCTATGTGATCAGAAATGGCTCCTGGCTTGGGGAACCATATGGGACACTGGGGCATCGAACCATGGACCATCCTAGATTAGCACATAGCAAAACAAATGCCCTACTGCTTGCACTACCGCTCAGGCTTCTTATTCATACTTTTGCTTTTTTTAAAATAATATTTTACTTCTAAATTATAGTTTGAGTTACCATATTTTCCAGTGTATAAGATGACTCTTAAACCCATGAAAAACTTCCTAAAAGTCTTAAAAATAAGTACCTTCTTAAAAGTAAGAGGGCAAGGATCATTCATCTCTGAAGCTGGAGTAAGTTTCAGCATGCTTTTTATTCTGGGCATATAGGATAACCCTACCTTTTAAGAAGTTTTTTATGGGCCAAAAGTTGTCTTATACACTAGAAAATACATAGATGCCAAAGGAATAAATACTGTATATTTCTAGTTATATAAAATTATAGAAATTAAAAATGTTTAATTAAAAGCATTTTGGTAATTACTTTGACAACCATTTCCCAGTAAAACTTAGAAAAAAGTAGCAAAGATTTTTGCTGTTTTGACAATATATCAAAAGAGAGTATTGTTTTTTTTAACATTTGATTTTATATCTCGTTACTTTGCCTAATCCACTTAATTTGGATATTGTTTGCCTTATGGTTTAGACATTTTGACTTAATAATTTTAAATTGAGCTTGCTTTCTCTCTGTGTATATATGTTTGCTTAAATTTGGGAACTTGATGTTGTACCAATTGAGCATTTTTCTGCCTGAAATTTACTTCTTGTGAAATATTTGAATTACAATTTCATTATCTTTATTGGATAAATGGCTATTTCAATTTTATTTTCTGTTTGTGTAGTTTTTGGTTATTTAAGAAATTGAACCATTTATTCTATGTTGTGTGCATTAATACCATGAAGCTTTTTACTATTTTTATTTATTTTAAAATATGTGTAGAGCAGGGGTTCTCAAACTTTTTAAAAAGGGGCCCAGTTCACTGTCCCTCAGACCAGTGGAGGGCCAGACTACAGTAAAAACAAAAATTACGAACAAATTCCTATGCACACTGCATACATCTTATTTTGATGTGAAGAAACAAAACGGGAACAAATACAATATGTGGCCAGTGGGCCGTAGTTTGAGGATCACTGGTGTAGAGTATCTAAATGTTTCATTTTAATTCTTGGCATTGTTAATTTATTCTTGTTAATCATAAGTAGGATAGTTATTGATTTATTAATATTATGACTTTTTCCCTAAAATATTACTTATTGGAGGGGTTGGAGAGATAGCACAGTAGTAGGATGTTTGCCTTGCAAACGGACACTGGTTCGATTCCCAGCATTCCATATGTTTCCCCAAGCCAACCAGGAGCTATATTTGAGTGCAGAGCCAGAAGTAACCAGTCTCTGATTGCCACCAGGCATGACCCCCAAACAAAAAATTTATTAGTTGTTGGATTCATGACATTTTTGTTGGCTATTACATTAAATTCTTATATTTTTATTTACCTTTTATTATATCAGATTTTCCTTTCTCCTCTTTTTTTTTGTTTTGTTTTGTTTTGTTTTTGTTTTTGTTTTTGTTTTTGGTTTTTGGATCACACCCGGCAGCGCTCAATTACTCCTGGTTCTATGCTCAGAAATCGCTCGGGGGACCATATAGCATGCCGGGATTAGAACCACCGTCCTTCTGTATGCAAGGCAAATGTTCTGTCTCCATGCTATCTTTCTGGCCCTCCTTTTTCTTTTTTTTAAATATCTTTCTTTAAGCACCATGATTATAAACACGTGTTTAGTTGGGTTTCAGTTATAAAAAAAGAACACTCCTCCCCCACTCAAGTGTAACATTCTTGTCACCAATGCCTCCTCTCTCATTCCTCCCCCAGCTTCTGTCTGTCTTAGAGACAGGCATTCTGTTTCTCTCACTCGCTACTATTGTCATGATAGTTGTTAGTGTAGTTATTTCTCTAAATGCACTCACTACTCTTTATGGTAAACTTAGGCCAGTAGTCCAGTTTAAAACAATGGGGCTCAAACTATGCTCCAATAAATTTTGTAAATAAAAATTAATTATAATATAATGAGATCATTTGTTTATACATTGTCTTGACTGCTTTTTATGTGTTAAGAGGCTGAGATAAATAGTTATAATAGATAATATATTTTAAAATGTTTAAATTCTACTCTTTCATATTATGAAAAACAATTTTTGAACTCTTGTTTATGTTTTCTTTTCTCATATGAACACTTAAAGCTATAATTTTAATCTAAGCAATTTTAGCTGTGTTTCAAAATACAGTTCTATTGCTTTTTTCACTTGATGTTTTACTAATATTTATTATATTTTCTTACACTCATATACTTAATATCTTCTAGGAATATAAAAAGTTTCAAAATATTATTGATTCAATCATAGAAATTGGACTGTTTGAGGCAATTAGTACATTTTATGTGCATAGGTTTAAATTAATAGAAGTTTCTATTTAATATTAATTTAGTATTCACCAGGATTACTTGCTGGAGCCATAATGTGGCTTCTTAGCAAGACACAAGCCTTTCATATGTGAGACCTTGGGTTTGAGTTCCCACATATCATCGAAGAAGAATCTTTGCCTATTCAAATTGATGCCTCTGATCCTAAAGGACAATGTGAAATATATCGGGACTAAGATGACATATTGCTGACTTTAATCAGACAGTATTAGATTATACTTTTTGTAAGCTATCATATGAACATTTATAAATGTGGTATTTTCATTAATGTTAAATAAAAACCAGCATCCATGTTTTTTTGCCTTTTTCAGAACTCAGTTACAAACCCTAGAATCCTATCTATATTTTTTTCCACTTCATAAATTTACTTAATGTTATGTTACTTTCTTATGTTATATAAAGTTTAACTTTACCATTTTGTTGACTTTCTTTATTTAGAGAGGATTGATGTATTTGAGAATTGTCACAGGACATGATCTTAGGGATTAAAAGGTATTAATGAAAAACTAGGCCCAAAAAAGTTCTGTTTGTATTTACTGGGCCAGAGGTAGCACATTGTTAATGGTGATTCCTTCTTGCAAGGTGACCGTTACTGACTATTTTTATATAGCTCATTATTAGTAAATACTATCATTAATTATTTTCAAAATACATTTCCTAGATGTGACTGTTGTAATTAATAATTATATATTGTAAATTATTCTTTTAATTTGTCCCATATTTTACATGTAATGTAAAAAGGGTAGCATTTTAGCGAATCTATAGTTTTGAGTTATGCCCTGCACTGTTATCTGGGCAGAAGAATATGTTTATCTAAAATTATATTATTACACTGGCAATTTTGGTATGGGAGCCACACCCGCTATGTTGAGTTTATTCCTGATTATGCTCTCAAAGATATTTTCCTCTTTGGGGCATGGTGAAGGAACCATATTTGGTGGCAGTGTCAGACTCTGGGTTGACTGCATGTCACACATATGCCCTATCCACTGTATTATCTCCTTGGTCCTAAAACTAACTTTAAAACTTTTATAGAGTGAATTATTTTTGAGATTAAAAAAGGTATGATTAATTTAAAGTCAGAGGCAAAGCACTGTCATTATTGAGTTATCTTTTTTTCCTTTTTTGCCTAATATTCACACTTAACATGCTTTAGTTCATTGGATCCTTGTAGGTACGTTATTCATTTTAATTTTACAGACTTAGGATATATTTTAATAACCTTTAGATTTCATGCAATAGAACCAGAATCACAATCCAACTAGTTGAACACTTAAAAGCATTTACTTGAAAGGGCAATGAGTAGATGCTATCAAATTTTCACTTGACCTGATCAGAATTTCCTTCCCTACATATTTTTCTTTTTATATATATATATATATATATATATATATATATATATATACACACACACACATATATATATATGCTTGAGGGATTTTCTATGTTAAAAACTATTTAATAACAGCATAAATAATATTGCAAATGTCAGAAATACAGTACAGGGATTAATGTACTTACATTGGACATTTCAAACTCCAGTTTGATTCCACCAAGTACTACCAGGAATGATCTCTGAGCGTAAAGTTAGGAGTAAGTCCACTGGGTATTACCCAAAAGATAAGAGTAGTACTTCAGGATTTATATATAAAAGTACATGGGTTTATGAAGAAGTAATTTTCTTTGCTAAAGTAATTCAATTGTATTATACTGAATTATAGTTCTTTCTGATAAGCCGAGTTCTTTGAAAACTTTTCAAGGAGCATTTTAAGAGCAAAGGATACTTGGTATCCAAAGTTTGGCTATGGTAGATGCAAAAAATGAGTTATTTTCTTTAATGTTTGGGATATACAGTGGAGTTTTTCAAACACTAACCTTTGAAGCTCTTAACAGCTAAGAACAGTCTTGGCCTTTGAGAGAACTTTCTACATGAAGTTCTAACTGTTTCATGGATTTGTATCTTTGTCAGGGTTTCTACTTTTATGATTTTATATGTCTTAAGTTGGAGATAAAACTAATTTGATATTGCATATTGGGTTATATTGACTAGTATTTATGTTTTAATTTCAACAGCATCACTGCAAAACTTGAAAGAGCTTTAGAAAAAGTTGCTCCTCTTCTACGTGAAATTTTTGTAGACTTTGCTCCATTCCTATCTCGTACACTTCTTGGCAGTCATGGACAAGAACTATTGATAGAAGGTATGATATTCCTCTCTATTCTAATTATTTCAAACTTCTATAATGTATCTGTTAATTACGCTATAGTTTGTGTTTCTCAAGGTGTTTATTGTCAAGAAAATAAAGGTTTTTCCTTCATTAATAATATGGATTATTATTTTATATTGCAAGTCAATATCAATTACAGAGTGAAATATTTTGAGTATGATTGAAGTGGGAGACTTTCACTCAAGATTTTTGCCTATC
Organism: Crocidura indochinensis; assembly: GCA_004027635.1. NCBI lineage: Eukaryota > Metazoa > Chordata > Mammalia > Eulipotyphla > Soricidae > Crocidura > Crocidura indochinensis. The sequence goes on from PVKC010001056.1 coordinate 17,543, forward strand.
ATAGCTATAGCATTCAGGATAGTGTGTTTACTGTGAAATATCTTAAAAATCCCTGCTTTTTCAAGTGACTTTTTCATAGTTTTACATAATTTTTGTATCTGAGTAATTTTAATTGAGAAGATATAGAAATATAAAAGAATACTTTTTCAAGTTGGATTGGTGAAGCTATGGTCTTCTAATCAATGACAATTTAATGTATATTTAGTGTGGAGAATTAGTACAGTGAGTTGACTATTTGCCCTTTATGAGGCTAACCCAGGTCAATTCCCCTCACAAATTATGAATCCATCAAGAGTCATTCTCTAAGCATACAACCAGGAAGGTGTATACCTTGAGAACTACCAGGTATGGCCCCAAACCCCAAAAAAACCACCCAAGTTTAATTGCTTAAGTGTATTGATTTGGAGCTTAGTTTTTTAAGCTTAAGTCAGACTATGTTGACAAAACATTCTGCCAAAAGAGTAAAATTACTGTAGCTAAAAACAAGAATGCTGTTTCAAGTACAGGCAGGGAGTGGGAGAGGAGGGAGTAAGGGGCATTTGTTTTGAGAATGTTGCATTGGTGGAAGAGGGGTGTCCTTTTTTCTTCTTCTTCTTTTTTTTTTTTTTTTTGTTTGTTTGTTTTGGGCCAACCCCCATTAAGCTCAGGTTTTACTCCTGGCTATGCACTCAGAAATCGCTAGTGCCTTGGAGTGACCATATGGGACTCTGGGTCCATCCTAGGCTAGCATCAACAAGTATACGCCTTACTGCTCCACGCCACAACTCCATGCCACCACTCCAGCCCCAGGGGTGTCCATTTTTTTAACTGAAACCCAACTACAAGCATATTTGTAATCATGATCCTTAAATAAAAATATTAATCAAAAAATAAAAATAATAGCAGAATAGTCATGGTTCTAGTTATATGTTATCAGTTGTCTCCTCTTTTCGATCTACCCCCTTTCTTTGAGTCTCTGTATGTTGATCCATTACATTTTTATTGTCATGCTTTTTTATAATGAGTTTCATTTAAATATTAAATAAACAATATTGAAAAAAATCAATATTTGTTTTCTTATTTCTCAAAAGTTTTTTTTCCTATATCAATGTATTCCTTCCGGAAATGATGTAACAAAAATGCAAAATAAGTTAATATACATTAAATACATACTAAAATAAATTGGGTGCACTGACTGATGAAAATGATATTAGGTAAGGGTTTTTCATGATTACAAATAGTTAGACACAAATCCTGATGTAACCTTAAAATTAGCAAAGGAAAGAAAGAAAATATTATTTTAGCCATTTAGACACTATCCTATTTGTTTCTAAACAACTATCTATTTAAATTTCTAAGGAATTACTATCAGAAAAAAGGTTTCCTTTTTCTGTATTCTTTTCCTGTATTGGATATTCAGGGCCCCACTTATGTGGCTCCCTTCCCAGGTTCCCCAATAAATCAGTCAGATGAACTGTTTCTTATTTCTTCAAAGCACTTTTTGAACTTTGCAAAGTATACTTTGGCTATTTTTAACTTAACGGAAAATTGTATTTTTCTTAATTTATTTTAATAATCTATATCTTGCTAAAAGTAAAGCATTTTGATAAATTACATATATTAAAATATGAATGTATTACTGATTAATATTTATTAATAAACTATTGACTAATATAAACAACATAATTGCTTTTTGTTTGCTTGACAGGATACAGTATGATTTTGTTCCTTTTTGCATTGAAAGGATTTACATATGTCCTATTGTTAAAATCATGAAAATATAAGCATCATATGCTTCATTCCATATTTCTTAGGATGTGGTCCTCCATATTTCTGTAGTTCATACAATCCAGATATTTATAAATTCTGTTTAGTTTTGATCTATTTTTTATTCTTTACATTTTGGTCAAAATCTTTCTTTTTAGATTCTCAAAAATATTCTCCATGCACTTTATTTTTATTTTTCACCCTTCTTCTTCCTTCTTCTTCTCCTCCTCTCCCTCCTCTTCTTTCTCTCTTAGGTTCTTTCTTTTCTTCCTCCTCCTCCTCTTCTTCCTCTTCTTCCCTCTCTCTCCTCTAATCTTCTTCCACCTCCTCCTTTTCCTCTTCTTCCTTCTCCTCTCCTCTCTTCTCCCTGCCCCCAAACCTGATGGTACTCAGGGCTTATTTCTAGCTCTGTGCTCAGGGATCTTTCATGATGGGCTTGAGTTCATATGTAGTGCTGGGATAGAAACCAGTTTGACCTGTGCAAGGCAAGCTCCCTCTCCACTATATAAGTGGAGTGTTTTGGAATATTCCCATCCCTTCTTAGAGACAAAATTTCTGCACTGAAGAGTACAGAACTTAGAGTGCTTTCTCCATCGACACATTTTAAAACTTGTCATGTTAATTGGTCTCTATAGCACCTTCAGGAGCGATTCCTGAGTACAGATCTAGGACTAGGTTCAGAACGCTGCCTAGTGTGATCTAAAAATCATCAGTTATGAAATCCTTTAAACCTTAATGGAAGCTATAGATGATTTCATTTCTTTAGGGGTTTTACATTGTTGTTTTGGTTTTATTTGGGGTAACACTTAGTGGTGCTCAGGGCTTACCCTTGTGGGTTTCCACTCAGGAATCACTTCTATCAGAGATGGTGGAACCATATAGGATGTTGGTAATCAAACCTAAGTCAACCACCATATGCAAGGCAAATGTATTATTTCTCAAGCCCATTTCTTTTTTTCTTTTTTTATAAAGTAAAAATGAGTTTTATTTAAAACTTCTGAGGAAGAGGAGGATAAAAAGGAGGAGTAAAACACTCGAGAGAACATTAGCATCTTTGAAGGTTTAAATAGCCACAGTGCACAATCCAGCATAAAAATAGGGAAGTAGCAAAGTACACATCTCAAGAGGGGAGGTGCAGGCGGTATGTATACAGACATTAGGTACCTTGGCAGCACAGAAGGACACATGGGACTAGGGGACATATATGCTCTGTCTTTTTTAATGAAATCCTTTTGCATTGAATCCTATTCTGCTTTTCTGAATTGCTCTTTCTTATGCATACCTTAAGTTCCTGTAGCCAAATGAATGTTTTGTTTGTGTGCTCTGGTATCTTATAGTATTTATATGGTGTCTATAGCTGGTGTATTATAATATTTGTATTTTATCCATAGAACTGTTTCTCATTATAATCATTAGAAAATAATATTTATATTGATCCTTTATAACTTAAATTTGCTACATAATAGGACTTATTCTTACTTAAATTGAACATCATTATTGATAATTTTTGAAAATGTGGGAAGACAGGTAAAATTTTGTATAGTGTTGGTCACTTTTCTCTACCCATGAATTGCCTACTACTGTTATCAAAATTTGTTCTTTTTCTCCACCCCAATCTGGGGAAGTATATATTTTAATTATTTAATTATTAAACATGTATTCTTGATTAGTCTTCCTTTATTAAACTCCTCTGTTTCTTTTTTTCTTTTAATTTGACTCTTCTCCTTTTGTCACAGAAAAACTACTGAACTGCTATAAATAGTCCAAGAAAATTCATTGACTAAAATTTTTTACCCTAGCTGTAAAATGTTGCTATTTTTAAAATTAGTTCTTGGTGCTGGAAAGATATTACTGGGGCTAAGGTACTTGCCTAAAATCGACCAACTGGCATATAGTAACATAAGGAGTCTTTATTGAGCACAGAGGCAGAAGTAATCCCTGAGCACAGCAAGGGTGAACCATCCCCACAGAAAGTTCTGACATGTATTTTATTACTTTTGACTTTCTATAAAAATGTATGATAGAAAATATAAAAAATGTATGATAAAGAAACGTTAAATTTAATAATTGCTGTATTCGAGTAGAACACACAGAATTTTCTACCAAAAAAAGAAATCAAAGTTTGGGTGCGTTATAAATGAGGGTTGGGGTAGGGTGGCAGTGGCGCCCGGTCCAATGATGGAGCAGGCGAATTGTGAGTTTGCACTGCGTCTTTTCTGGGCTGCGAAGAAAGAAAAAAACCTCAAGAAACCTGGTCTATCTCTCGTGATACCCTGGGTTAAAACATCATGGGAAGACATACCAAAAGAAATGATCATCAAAAGTTTTTTTGAAGACAGACTCGGAAGATGACCTGCTGTGGAATTCAGACTACGAAGAAAGCGAAGAAACTGGAGAAACAGATGTTCCAGTCAACTGGGACACTGATGAAAAATTAACTAGAGAAGAATGGGAACAACTCTTTAGTGTATCTGATAATGAATCTGACTTGGACATTTTAAATAAATATTGTTACTGGTAATTTTATTTAGGTATTGTGTTTATACCAGTTTACATTATCATTAACGTAAAAACATTTTACATTACGTTAAAATGATTTTTATTATGGCCGCACGTGTTAAACAACATTTTTTTGTCAATTACAATGCTTGGTGTGAAACAAAATTTTATACCGAATTTTAATAGAAAATTAGGAGTGCTCTTTATACATGGGTGTGCGTTATACTCGAATAAATACGGTGGATATTTTAATGTCCTACAAAGGAATAAGCATTTATTCTTCATTGTAGGTAATTAAATTATACTTGAGTTAGTTTTATTTTTGTTTATTTATTTCTTTACACATTTATTTTGAGTTTTGGGCCACATCAGGTAAAGCTCAGGGTTTACTGTGGACTGCACTCAGAAGTAACTACTGGCTTTGTTCTGGGGGACTGTGTGGTAGCCTGGAATCAAACTCAGGTTGTCTGCATGTCAGGCAAAGCATCCTATCCACTGTACTATTTCTCTGACCCCACAGCTTTATTTTTATGTTCAATTTTTCTTAATTATCTCACACATTTGTGTAAGAATTTTCTTATCAAACACTAATTTTTGCTATTTAGTGTTGTTTAAAATATAGACAAAAATAAACTCCATCTTTTTGTCTGTGGGCGATCTCTAGCAAAATGTGGGGTCCTGACACCCCTAGTTTACATACATGATCCAGCATGTTAGTTTGTTTTTCTGGCCTGATAATATGCTATTTTGTCTGAGAGATGCTGAGGGACACCACCATGGTCTTGTGGATCAAGTGGTGTTAGTGGTTGAACTGGGGGCTTTACCAGCTTTACCAGCTTTCCAGCCTTTTGAGGTAGCTATGGTTCCAGGTACTATAATTTAAAGTGAATTACTGATATTTTTAAGTACTTTTAATCTTTGTTTATATTTGCATGTATTTAATGTACTTGACAGAGTGTGTGTATGTTTTCAGTGAACTTCCTGTCAAAACCTCCAAGCCTATGGTGAACTGTGATGACAAAAAATTACAAAGCAACCATTGATTGATTGATTTCACTTCCATGCATCATTGGAGAATGCACAGTTGCCTGATGATTTTATTTAAGGAGTTGTGAGTTTGTTCAAGTTGATATTTAAGGAAGTATGATGAGTTGTGAATTGTATTATAACTGTCAAGCAGTAGTTAAAGGCTAAGAGATAATAGAGGGCTAAGGTACTTGCCTTACATGGAGCTGATAGTGATTTGATTGCTTGAGGGCAGCAAAGGAGTAGTTCCCAAGCACTGCTGATTTTAGCCCACAATAAATAAAAGTCCGACTCCCAATAGGCATATTAATTAAGTGGACAAACCACCTTTACAACAACAATTCCAACAGGGGAAGGAAAAGGAAAAAATAAGGACAAAAATATCCATGTCACTCTACTCTCCAAAGTCCCAATGTAATTAATGACCCAATGTAATTAAAATACTTTAGAAGCTCCCACCTATTAGTACAGTCTAGCAAAGTACTTTTTATGTAGATTTTTAATCATTAAAATATATAGTTTTAAAATATAGAATAACAAATAGCAAATGGAGCCAGATTACTACTCTAAAAATGGATATCAAAGTATTGAGGAAGTGATTGGAAAGAATTACTAAATAACTAATTATGCAGTATTTCTGCCCAGAGTCTACAACAGTGAAATGGCACTATGCTGTTTTTTCTTAACTATCTTACTAAATACCTTTGGAACAAAAATCACAAATCAGAACACAGAGTTGAAGAACTCTGTGTTGAAGAGATTTATATAACTGTGCATATAATAAATGAAATAGAATATTCTAGAAACTTAAAATTAGTGCATACTTTCATTTATGCACATTTCTAAAAAATTAAACCAATTATGCAAGTTGAACAGAAATGAAAGTTTTAAAAGTGGTAAAATATATATCATGGTATAGTAGTTATGTTTTATACTTTCCAGCCACTTTATATTCTTTTTTTTTTTTTTTTTTTTTTTTTTAGGTTTTTGGTTTTTGGGCCACAAACTGGTGATGGCTCAGGGGCTACTCCTGGATATGCGCTCAGAAATATTTCCTTGCTTGGGGAACCATATGGGACACCAGGGGATCTCAAACCTCAGTTTGTCTTAAGCTAGTGCGTATAAGGCAGATGCCTTATGGCTTGAGCCACCACTCTGGCCCCCACCAGCCACTTTATATTCTTATGGATGAAGTAAAGTTCTAAAATGTGTGAATACCATTACTTTGGCCTTATTTCATACTTTATGATTCTTTTGTCCTTACTAAAAATTATTTTAAAAGTTCAAATATTTATTTGACTTATTGCTTTAAAGTAAAAAATCTGTTATAAATTATTTTAATTTTATATTACATGCTTAGAAATATTTTTATATTTACTTATTGTCTCCCTTTTAGAGGATTCATAAATTGCATGTACTTCTAAAAGCTACACTGTAATGAAAGCATCTGAGTCTTGAGGTTGTAAAATACATAGGATAATACATACTTACATTTGAAATTTACCAGTTGTGGGCAAAATTGCAACAGTTGATTATTAAAAATTATGGGATCCAGGAATATAGCTCAGTGGTAGCACACTAGCCTTGCATGTATGAGACCTGGGTTTTACTCCCTGCACCATAAAAATATACATGTGTGTATATAAAATCAGCATGGAATAGAGCTATCTAGAGAGGCAAATATAAGTATTTATGTATTTTTGTAGTTTGATTACCATAGGTAATGAAACAAACCACACTCTGGGATACTTTTGTGTCTTTGAATTTCACTTACAGGATCCACAAAAATAAAAGCATTCAGCCATATTTTATATATAAAACAGATCAATTAGATATATATGTTTGTACACTCTGCCAGTAGTATCCAATCAGTTAAATTCTAGTCTTTGAAGAAGATAAGGTGCTTTAAAAAGTCTTTCTGACTGTTTGGGCCAGAGCAATAGCACAGTGGTAAGCTGTTTGCCTTGCATGCAGCTGACCCAGGATGGACCTGGATTTGATCCCTGGTGTCCCATATGGCCAGGAGCGATTCCTGAGCCAGAGCCAGGAATGTGGCCCCCCCCCCAAAAAAAAAACCAAACAAACAAAAAGTCTTTATGACTTATTTATTTCTTAAAGACAATGAGGTACTTTACAAGTCCTTATTTTTTTTGTTTTTTGTTTTTTTTGGGGGTCACACCCGGCAGTGCTCAGGGGTTACTCCTGGCTCCATGCTCAGAAATTGCTCCTGGCAGGCACGGGGGACCATATGGGGCACCGGGATTCGAACCGATGACCTTTTGCATGAAAGGCAAATGCCTTACCTCCATGCTATCTCCCGGGCCCCACAATTCCTTATTTTGACAAGGATCTAAAAGAGTTTTGCATAATAAATTTACATTGAGAAGACATACCTGATATCCTATATACTAAGTAAAATCCCTTGTAAGAACCTTTCATAACATAGTGTAGTTTTTCTTCAGAACTACATGTTTAGTAATGGGTATTGGGTATCCTGTGTTTATGTAAACTTCACAAATAGTTCAGGACCTTTTAGAAATTCCTGCCCTAAACATGTGCCCAGATGAAGGAAACAGAAAAAGGGTTATGGGTCATGGGCCATGCTTGGGAGATAAAGGTACATTATATACACACATATATATGTATATGCATATATACATAAACACATAAATATGCATATATAAATTGATATATAAATATACAAATATATATAAATATAACACACATGTGTAAATCAGCAGAACCAACTCTGCTGTAAATAGGGGACCCACATTGCAATAGTTAGATTTAAAAGTTTGCTTGTCAAGGACACAGGGACAGGAATAGGAAGGATTTTGAGGTCATTGGTAGAGGAATTTGCACACTGGTACAGTGGCATTAGAGGTGCAACATTGTGTGCCTAAATCCGCATTGTAAAATATAGCATCTAAAAATATGTGCCCAGAAATTACTTTCATATTGGTAAATTGACTAAAAAATGAAATATACTTTATATAATCAAATTTAAGTAATTCATATTTATGATTAAATAGAAAATATTTAGTTTAATTTGAAAATATACAAAGAAGGAATATGAGAAAAGAAAATGATTAGATTACCTTGTTCAATATAGAGTAGTTTATGAATAATGGAAATCAGTTTTCAAATTTACAATTTTTGTTTAATGGTTTTATTATATAAAACTAATATTTTCTCTGAAACTATTTTTCCTATCACTATTTCTGAAAAAACATTTTGTGAAATAACAGTATCACAGGGTGGGCAAATTATTGATCAGCTATAACTCTATTAGGGATGTCAGATTTATAAGGGAGAAGCAACATGAAGGCTATAATGCTAGACAGATTTTGATGACTATTAATGAAAATTGTATAAAAGCAGCACGTACAAATCAGGCAAGGCAGGATAGTAATATTGCCAGTTATACAAAATTCTAGTAATGGAGTGAGTAGAAATAGGTTAAGTAATACTTAGATTAATATTGAAAATGGAAAAATGATAGTATGACTAAGATTAAACAATCTGTCAGATTGTTCTTTTCTTTGTTGTTGTTTGAGGTCACATTTAGCTGCATTCAGGACTTCGTCCTTGAGTCTTTTTCCAGAGATTTCTCCTGGTGGGTATTGGGAGCCCAGAGGGGTTGATGGGGATTGATCCCTGGTTGCCACTTGACAGGCAAGCTCCTTACTAGCTATATTATCTTGTTCTTGCCCCTAATCAATCAGTTTTTGTGTCAAAGACTAAGTGAGAGTACAGAAGAAGGAAAAAATACATAACTTTAATGAACAAGTGTTTAAATGCATATTTAATGGAACAGTGAAACAATTGGAGATTATTTGAATTCAAAGTGTATTAAGATGAAAAGAAGCCACTGAATTACTTTGCTCCACCTAGTACCTTTTGCAAGAATTTGAAACATAAATACCAATTTAGTGAACATAAAAAAATAAAACAAGTACCCAGCTTTAACGGACCCTTCATAAAAAAGTAGCCATTTCAGGCCATCAAAACTATTCCCTTTGAATGTACAGGAACAAATTCTACAAAGGAGCAAATCATTATAATAGTGTCAAATACTGCTTACTGATTTTTATATTCATTCTGATTTTTGAAATAGTGAATAAGGTGAAATCTAATGCCTCTGTAAAAACCTGAACACTTCATATTGTATTCTTTTTGTGATAAACTATAGGTATTCTGTAGTGCAGCGTCAGAAACAACTTGACTGCAAAGAACCTTATACTAAGTATTTTAGCATTACTAGTAGCCAAATGACTTCTGTTATAACTTTTTTTTAAAAAAAATAATTATCTTTATTTAAGCACCATTGTAACAAGCATGTTGGTAGTTGGGTTTTATACATATGTATATAAATATATATGTATGTACATAATATGTATATAAAGAACATCCGCCTTTACCAGTGCAATGTTCTCACTAGCAAGGCCCTACATCTTTCTCCTCCCCCATAATGTATTCAAGACAGGGATCCTATTTCTCTCTTGATTTTTATTGTATCTGCAGACATGCCATTGAATCTAAAGGCCTCAGGATTAAACACCACTGACCAAGGTAGAGCAAGCAAAGATAAACAATTGTGACTATATTAAAATAAGAAGCTTCTGCACCTCAAAAGAAATGGTGACCAGGGTACAAAGATTGCCCATAGAATGGAGGAAACTATTCATTCAATAACTATTTTATGGGAGATTAATACTTAGATTTATAAGATATATCTTATAAAATATATGAGTAAAAATGGGAAGAGATGAAGAGGAACTTCCTCAAAGAAGAAATACAGACAAGCAAAAGGCAAATGAAAAAAATGCTTCACATCACTAATTACTAGAGAAATACAAATGAAAACAACAATGAGATACCATCTCAGACCACAAAGGCTGGCGTGCATCACAAAGAACAAGAGCAATCATTTGCAATGAAGAAGCCAGGAGAAAGGGACTCTTAATTGACTGATGATGGTAAAGTTGACTGATTCAACTTAGATAGATATTCCTCAAAAATCTAGAAATTGAACCACAAAATAAATCAGCAGTGCTGTCCTGGGATGTATCCTAAGGACAGAAAATGCATAAAAGGCATCTGCACTCCCATGTTTATTACAGCATTATTCACAATAGCCAGTTTCTGGAAACAACCCCTGTGTTCAAGAACAGATGAGTGGATAAAGAAACTTTAGTCCTTCTGCACAATGGAATAATGCACAGTTGTTAGGACAAATGAAATTCGCTTATAAATGGATATTGGAGAGTAATATGCTGAGTAAAATGTGTCAAAGGAAAAAGTATAAACAGAATGATCACAATCATTTGTAGTATATAAAAATATAGTATGGTCTATAATTAGGCCTCAGGTTCTAAAGCCAAGACTTTGGAGAGATGCAGGTCTGGAAGCAAATATCGATCTAGGAAATAATACATACATACATACATACATACATACATACATACATACATACATACATACATACACACATACAGAGGTAGAAAAAGTTCAGGAATTCTGACATGTAAGCCTTCAAACCCTAAGAAAGCAAGAAGAAATTCCTCTGGAAGTCTAGAAACACAAGAGAGTGTTTTCCTGAAACTACAAGTATTTATTAGGAAGGAATAGACCACACCCAGAGGTGGGATTATGCCGTCTAAACACCAATCCAAGTACTACATTTAAAAATGTTTCCAACAAATGAGTAACAAGGCTTAAACTGAGTGGGATGGGATCTGATTATTCTCACAGTATGATATTAATACACAAAGACATATGAGATGGGAGTCTATAGAACAGGTTAATGATAGGAAGTTTGCCACAAAGAGCAGGAAAGTTCAGTTAGAAGGCAGGTTCAATTTTGACAATGATAATTGGAAATGGTCACTCTGGACAAAAGCTGGGTACTAAAAGGAGGTAAAGTGATATGATTGATATGCATGGTACTCCTTCAGTAACAATATTGCAAACCAAAGTGGTTAATTTTATAAAAGAAGAGAGAAAAAGGAGGAGAGAGAACTAGAGAGACAGAGAAAAGAAAAATGTCTGCCTTAGAGGCCAGCAGGGGAGAGGGTAGGATGGAAACTGAGGACATTGATGATGAGAAATGTGCACTGGTGAAGGGATGGGTGTTGGACTTTGTATGGGTGAAACTCAATCATAAATAGCTCTGTAACTATCTGAACCAGGACAATCCTCGGTTTCATTCCCCAGTGTCCCATATGGTCCCCCAAGCCAGGAGCAGTTTCTAAGTGCATAGCCAGGAGTAACCCTAAAAAAAAAAAAAAGAAAGAAAAGAAAAGAAACTATTCTTAGCTTGTGGGCTATATAAAAACTGGAAAAAGAACAATTCTAGTACTTTTCATGTTGTAGATTGTGACCGATTATTGGTTTGGCAGAAGTAGTAAATCACACCAATGTTTTTTAATCACCTGCTATGACAAATGGCATAAAGCAGGTACCACACACAGGATGGAAATACTACATGTTAAAACATTTGCTTCAGTTTATATGCTCAATAACAACGTGAATGCATTTCTTTTAGTTATGTACACTATCACAGTGTAAAAATATTTCTTTTGATTTGTTAAGAAAGGAGTTCAAAGTCATTAAGCTGCTGTTGCCAATAAAGATTTCTATTCTATAAAAGTCAATTTTCTTGTTCATATTCACGAGGCTATTTGCTCTATCAAAAGCCATATTCTCTAATTTTTATGTAGTGCTTAATAAAAATATCAAGATTAAAGAAATTTACATGCTTGGCTCTTCATCCCCATGTTGCCAGATTCATAGATTTTAGGATATACCATATGAAAATATTTGGGGAAAAAAACCTAAGAATAAAATTTTTAATTTTAATAATTATGAATATTCACCTCCACTGTGTTTGAACACCAACACAATGATATGAAGTGCACATCGGCCTACATTTTTTTTAGCCCCAGCTCTCTGCTAATCAGATATGTTGTTTCTTGTCTCTAGTTTCAGAACTGGAGGTCAGCTATAGGGCATTGTAACCCGTGACCATCAGTTTCCAGCCTGTTCTTCTCAGGTATCCAAACAGTTTTCTGCATTACAGATGCCCCTTAATTGGTCTAGTAACAAGACAAATGATCCTTTTTTGCAGTAAATCTCCAGAAAGTTTCTTAGTATCCTGATGAACATGTTTGATTTGCTGCAATTATTTCCTAAATGTCTGTTTCCTCATATTATTCTGATAATTTTTCAATAGACAAGCTATTTCAGTAATCACCTAAAAATGTGCTTCTGAATAAATTGTGATATCTCCCTAGCCTCTGAATCATGTTGTTTTAACTATAAAACTAATTCTTAAGATATTACAGATAATTGGAACAGCAGTGTATTGCAACACTTGAAGTAGAAAAAAACCCTCACATTGAACGTTTTTATGCATGTATTTGTTTTGCTTTAGAGAAAACTTTTGAGATTAGTTTCATTAAGTAGAGAAAGATATTTATTTCAAATAAGATATTTTATTTTATAAATTTAATAATATTGTTTGTGACTAATGATCTTGGAGTGCTCTTTAAGTCATTTTCCGGTAGAAGTTAATAACAAGATTACTATAAGTCAGATAGTTCCTGTTGGAATTTTTTTCTTAATTTTCTATTTTCTTGTAAGCATAAGAGGAATTACTTTAATGACATTTATCTTGATTTTGAAGTCCTTTTCCTATAATGAGTCTGAGATAATGCGTGCTCTCCTCACATCGAACTGATCTGTTTATCTGCTTGTGTCTTCTGCTTGAATGTATATGTTACAAGCACACAACATGTATCTGTTTTATATTTGTGTCTTGGCATAACGCATAAAAGTGATGCTATTTTTAGAGATGACTCATTTAATGTCTTATGTATTTTTTGGAAAGGACTGACTTTTTTTTGTGGCTTGAATCTGATTCTGTTTATGTATTTGTGGATACCTGAGTTCATAATATTTAAAAAAATAGCTGTTATATTTATTTTTCTCAAAAAAAGGTAAAAAATTAACTTTAAAGTAAAGAAATAATGTTATGACAAAGATTGTAAAGGAAAAAACAGCAGCTGATAATTGCCCTCTGACTTTGACTCTTTTTTTTCCTTTTTTTTTTGTTTTTTTGTTTTTGGGTCACACCCGGCAGTGCTCAGGGGTTACTCCTGGCTCCATGCTCAGAAATTGCTCCTGGCAGGCACGGAGGACCACATGGGGCACCGGGATTCGAACCGATGACCTTTTGCATGAAAGGCAAACTCCTTACCTCCATGCTATCTCCCAGGACCCTTGACTTTGACTCTTTGGAGTTCTAATTAATTGAATTATTTACAAGTACTGAATTGTAGATATAAGAGTAACTACTGCATTTTTGCTTCAAGGTAGTTTTCTTGATATCTAAAGGAAATTTTCAATAGAAAAGCCCAACATTAAATTCGTTCTAAAAATATTTATTTTTAATATATTTATTTAGTACCTACATATACCTATATAAACCATATGTATATTTATTTGATAGACTATAGTAGACCAATTTATAAAATGCTTTAAAATATTTAATACATTAATATGTAGTCCATTAATTTTAAGCCATTAATACATCTATTTAATATTTTAATGATAAATTAAGAACATATAAAACAAAAGTATGAAATATAAAATACATTAGTATAAAAATAAATGTTTATAATGTTTAAAAACACTGGCAAGAAACATAGTGCCATTACTCTTACTTTATTGGTAGCCCTAATATATTTTATCATTAAACCTTTTTAATTGTATGAAATTAATATACTGAATTATTTCCTGAATAATTTTAAGTACTTAGATACAAAATTGTTTCAGTTATAGATTGTATGCTACCTACCCATTTACATTGCACATTTCTAATCATCAGTGCCCCCAGGTTCTCTCCCTCCCACCCACCCACCCACGCCTGCCTGACTCTGGAGCAAGCTTTTCTCTATCTCCTTTTCTTTTTGACACTTTGGTTTACACTATTGTTAATGAAGGAATTACCATGCATCCCATTTTTATTATATTTGTATATATGTATATATATGTATATATACATATATATTTGGATTTGGGGGCCACACCTGGTGATTCTCAGGGTTTAATTCTGGCTATGTGCTCAGAAATTGCTCCTGGCTTGGGGATCATATGGGATGCCAGAGATTGAACCCAGGTCTGTCCTGGGCCTGTCACATGCAAAACAAACACCCTGTGCTATTGCTCTGGCCCCTCTAGATATAATTTATTTTTATTATTATATTCCACAAGTGAGTGAGATGTTCTATCTCTTTCTGACTCATTTTGCTTAGCACAATACTCTTCATATTCTATCATGAATAAGCAAATGCCATGACTAACAGCTAACAGCTGCATAGTATTGCATTGTGTAGATATACCACAGTTTATTTAGCCACTCATTCTTTGGCCCTTGACTTTTTCCAGATTCTAGCTATTTTGTAACAGTGTTACAACAAACATAGAAATGCAGAAGGCTTTTCTGCATGTTTGTTTTTGGGATTCTCGGGTATATCCCTAGCATTGGTATTGCTGGATCATATAAAGCTTAATTTCCAGTTTTTTTGAGGAATATTCATATTGTTTTCCAAAAGGCTGGAATATTCTACATTCTCAATAGCAGTAATGAAAGTCCCTTTCTCCATGCATCCCTGTCAGCATTGGTTGTTCTTGTTCTTTGTGATGTGTGCCAGTATCATGCTAGATATCTATTGTTGTTTTGATTAGCATCTCTTTGATGATTAGTGATGTGGAACATTTTTTATATGCCTTTTGGCCCCCCCTTCTTTTTTTTTTTTTAAAGAAATGACATACTGATTTTAAGATAGGTGTGAGCTGGTCATAGAATTTTCTTTTAGGTGCATAATAATTTTGTTAATTCTGCAAACTGAAGTTTATATATAATCTTTGTCATAATATAAAAAAATACTGTTTAAAGGAATCAGAAAATTTTACTAATTCCTCTGCTTTTTGAAATTTCCAATTATCATTGTCATAGTGGATTCTATTCTGCCCTACCTTCAACCCCCACTCTTTGTGGCAAGCTGTCTACCATAAACTATCCTCCTGGCCCTTATTTTTATTTTCTTTGGATATTACTAATATTTTGTCTTTCATGAGAGCGATCAAAGTATTTGAGTTTTAAGAACTTTATTTAACCTTTAATAATGAATTTAACTAAATTGACTTTACATCTATGTTTAATATATTAAATGAATTATTAAAAAAACTTAAATTTGGGCAATATTGGTGAATTTATTTCTTTTTATCCAAAATAAGAGCTTCATGAATGTATATTTAAGTTTTTAATGTAATTTTAACAGTTTAAGCCTGTAATTTTTCAGTAAAATTAATACTCCTCAAAAATGAGGTTCTTTTGATGATCTCCATTTCATTGTATCTGACCTGAACTATTTTGTGTTGAAAAGTTATTTTACAACTGCTTCTAAGTTTGTCTTATTTTTCATTTCACGAATGCAACAATTGGCAATATTTGTATGTAAACAAAATTATTGAATGTTCATTTGAAATTATTAGATCAGAGTTACATATTTAGTAGTTTGGAATTTTAACCCTACCAGTTATACATTTTGTACCTGAAAAATCTTATTTTTATGGAATATAAATTTTTATTTATTTTTTGTTTTTGTTTTTGTTTTTGGGCCACACCCAGCAGTGCTCAGGGGTTTTTCCTGGCTCCATGCTCAGAAATTGCTCCTGGCAAACATGGGGGACCATATGGGACACCAGGATTCAAACCGATGACCTTTTGCATGAAAGGCAAACGCCTTGCCTCCATGCTGTCTCTCCGACCCCAAATATAAAGTTTTAATGTGTTTCTTTCTTGTAGGGGCCACACCTTGTAGTGCTCATAGCTCCAAACCACTCCTAGGTGAGCTCTAACCTAGCAGTACATGGTCTTGGTGTTGGTGTCGAGTCTATAGGTTATCAGTAATCAAACTTAGGGCATTTGCTTTACATTTTGAACGTCTGTAATCCCTACTTTTTATTGTTCCTATCAAGGCATTATTATAGACATTTTTTAAAACTGTAGTTGTTCTTTTGTAGTTTGTTTATTTAATTTGGTATGTCTTTTTTTTTTTTGACCATTAACTTTTAATGATTACAGGATTAGGACATAGATATCATTTTTTTTTCTCATCACCCAATACCAGAATATTTCTGGTAAGTAAGAATCTGAATCAGATATTATTCAGTAGTTTTAGAACTGAGGCTTTTTGGAATGTGAAGGAACTTAAAGAGAAAGAAATAAAGTTGATGCAAAGGATTTGTATAAGAATAACAGTTAAATTTAACCCAAAAGAATTAAGGAATCCAGTGATTTTTTTTTTTTAGTACTGAAAGTGGCTCTTATTTCTTTCATAGCCATTACTGTTATGATTAGATCAGGAGGTTAAGACAAGTGCAAAACACCTAGATCAGTCACTTTAGTGGTAGAACTTGATTCTATGAGTACAGAAAAATATATTTAACTAAAAGATCAAGAAATTTTAGGTATTTGAAGCATAGTGCTCTATTGTAAGTTTTCATGTGCTACTCTAGACTTGCAACTGAATCATTAGCAAGCTGAAGCAGAAAACTTCACTTCAGTATATGCATTCATGGTTTACTTATGCTTCCTTAAAATATTTCAGTAAAACTTGTTTTAAAGGACAGTTATTTCAAAATGTATTTAATCCCAAAGGATATGGTAATAGTAAACTAATTTTTGGTGTATGTACATGATACTTCAGTGGAGTGTTTTTCTCCAAATAATGAAAAGCCATGCAAAGATAGGAAAAGTGTAGCAATGGACATCAGGAATTTGCTAGAAAACTTATAACTGTGGGCTAGAACAAATAAGTTTTTTAAAACATGGTTGGCGTGCATAAATTTGTTGGCCACATTTAACAGATATTAATCATATGCCATGATAATATTTTCTTAATTTTAGATCAAAGTATAATTAGATCACTAGTTCATATCCACATAGTGATTATGTGGATTATAGTCACTCTTTTCAGTGTAATCTTATTCTGTAGGAGATTTGTGCGTTTTAGTTTCTTTGATTCTACTACATGCAAAACATTTTAGCACAAGTTAAAAGTTAAAAGTCAGTACCTAGACTATATCATTTTAGTGACTAAAGGGGGGGCTAGTAAATATTTGTTTGCTAAATTTCTTTGTATCAGTAAATCACTTCAAATGAATTATTTGGTTCTAGATAATTTCATTACAGTTGTTTATTTCTGATCAAAATGACATAGACTTGCAAGTTAAAAGAATCTTTTCTTTGATGGAAATGGATTTGTAGTATTTCTGAAAATGAACTAAAAAAAGAATTTCCATAGAATAAAGGTATAATATCAGATTCGATTAGATTGATATTATTCACAAGACTTCTTATGATGATTCAAATATGTCGATTAAGACAGTATTAGAAATCTATAAATTTTAAGCTAAGTTACATTTACTTTAATAAATGTGTGAAGTTACCTATTTAGAATCAGTCATGTTTTTTAACTTAATATTAGAAGATTTAAGAGAGTACAGGGAGAGAACACATGCCCTTTCTGTACTTCCCAGGTTGTGTTTCCAGCAACACATTGTTACCTGAGCATTGCTAAGGATAGCCCTGGAATATCCTGACTGCTCCCTAGATCACTCTGGCTGTGCCAGACACTCTGGGCCCTGAGCAACAAAGTATTTGCAGATCTAGTATCCACATCTAAGGAAAGTTTTGGTTGCTTGAATAAGGCCAGTATGCCTCCCAGGCTTTCTGAGCACAATACTGAAAAACAAAGATGAAACACAAAAAAGTAACTGTTCTTTCTGTGTATGTGTCTATTTCTTAGTAATTCAGAGGAATCAGAGTTAGCTTATTAATCAACTACTTGATTATGTCTACAATCATATGTTAGGATATCATTTATTTTTTATAAATAACACAATCATATGTTAGGATAACATTTATTTTTTATAAATAACAAGAATGCAAGATGCAATTGATATTACTATGTTTAGATGAAACTGTTGATAATTGAGTTTGTAATATTCTTTTGGAAAAATTTTTGCAGAATTTATTTAGGAATTAAAATCTATAAATGATTTATTTTTGGTTTTTGGGTCACACCCAGTGATGCTCAGGGGTTACTCCTGGCTATGTGCTCAGAAATCGCTTCTGGCTTGGGGGACTATGTGGGATGCTAGGTCCATCCTGGGTCAGCTGCATGCAAAGCAAGCACCCTACCTCTGTTCTGCCACTCCAGCCCAAAGACGGCTCATTTCTTTATATGTTGTTTTATTATATTATACTACAACGACAAAGTTGAGTGTATGTAACAGAGGCATATGCCCCTTGCTCCACAAAGTATAAAAATTGTTTGATCCTTTTGTATAAAAATGTTTACAATTCATGATGTATAATATATATCTAGAAGCACCAGTAGTCTTTTCGTTCTCCAGATAGTGAATTCACCCTGAATTTATGAGAACTTACAGAAGTGAACCAAATCGAATAATGAATTCTTTACTCTCCACAGTGAATATTTTCCTCCAAAAATACTTTTCACAGAAATATGTGAAAGCTTTTTCTTTTTCATTTAAAATGAATAATCAGAGGGCTGCAAACAGAATATTGAGGGTGTGTTTTGTTTTCTGACTTGCATGCAGCCAATGTAAATTTGATTCCTGATACTTATCATCAAGCAATCATAACGCTATATTGATTTTGGCATATATTCTGATTGTTGTTCTATGTTTTTTCTTTCTTTAAATGTATTCCAGCATTTGTGTTTCTTGTCTCAATTAACAATATTAACTATATTAACAAAATAATTAATAAAATTAACAATAATATTAAGAATATCATTCATTCTTTGTTCTTTTAACCTTAAATCTCATTTAGTCATGATATTTTATTGTCACATTTGAAACACACTTTTATATTTGGCTTTTGATTTTGGCCCACACTGGGTGACACTCAGAGGTTACTCCTGGCTATGAGCTTAGGAATCATTCCTGGCTTGGGGGACCATGTTGGACTCCAGGGATCAAACTCAGTTCCATTTTAAGTCAGCCACGTGCAAGACAAAGGCCCTGCCACTGTGCTATCGCTCCGTCCCCCAAACACACATTTTTAAATTAGCTTGCCTATGCAGAACATAACTCGTGTTATATAGGAAATAGGTTTTTTATTTTTATCTTAAAATTTAAAAAACAGCTGTTTTATTGCAAAAATAATAAATACAAGTATTTATCAAAGTGTGCAAGGGAATTCTGAAAATTACAAATATTGAGGTTTGGGACTGGAGAGATAGTACAGAGGGTAGGTCTTTTGCCTTAAACAAGGCTGACTTGGATTCAGTTGCCAACACCACATATCTTATGAGTTCACCAGGATATGTCTCTGGGTATAGTGCACCCTCTGCAAAAAAATTCCATAATCAATTCAGTGAGAATTTTTGTATGTTTGTAATTGCTAACAAAAACATTATTAAAACAAATAAAGTAAACTTTAATTATCGGATTTTTTTCTTCTTGGTTTTTTGGACCATACTCACCTCAGGACTTACGCCTAGCTCTACACAGAGATTACTACTTTCAGTGTAGGTGGACCATATGTGATTCCTGAGATTGAATCCAGGTTCTCAGTGCAAAGCAAGCATTCTACTCATGCTACTATCTCTCTGGCCCACTTCTATAATTTTTGATGTTAAAATTTTTTCCAAGTTGCTTCAACTTGAAGTTTATTAGTTTATTTTACTCAAAACAGATTATAGGAAGCATTGATAGAGTTATAGTTATGGAGCTGAAATTACTGACCTTTTTCAAAGTTCTGGGAATACTGTTTAAGATTACATTTCCGCTAGATTATTCATTTGTCATTCACTTTCAACAAGACATCATTGAAACATATGTTTATTTTTTAGAATGGAATGATAGAATCTCTAAGATTTATGAATGTTCTTATACTAGAGGACTTTTTAGAAGTTCATATAATTGTGTTTTACATTTTTTTATTTTACATTGTTAAATAGTAAAAGACAATAAAGAATAAAGTCAATGAATAACATTTATAATCTATAATCTATAACATTTATAAACTATGTAGCATTTTAATTTGATCATTCTTATATATATAAAACTGAAATTTTTTATAATGAGCATAAATCTTAGACATGATAATTTACTCTGTATACTCCTGGCCTTTACTTAGTTTTTCTATGTCTGAAATTTTTAAAATAGTCAACAAGTGATAAATGTTCCCCTAATAGTTCTGTTTAAGGGCCTCTGAGCTTCAGAATTGCCAGACAGTTACAGAATTATCTGTAAATGAGCTTTTCACATATACCTCTTAACAGTACACAGATCTGAGAAGATGGAATATAGTACTTTTTTACTCTTATTCTACTTATTTGTACAATAAGGATAGGGTTGTTAGTAGAGTATAACAGAAAGGGGTATTTAACCACTATTGCATTAATTATACCAATTATTATCTTAAAAGACTTTTGAAACTGTTATTGAAATTGCTTTAAGGGAAAAAAACTGACATCGCTTTTCAGTTTTTGGCAATAATTAATAGAAGGCAATATCACTCCTTTTATAGTAATTTAACTTACTAAATTTGTCTGCAAAAAGGAAAAGCAAGTACATAGGGCTGAGGACTTTATTGGGATCACTAGCATTACTCAAATAGGCCCCCGAATTTTCAATAATTAAGCCAGAGTTATGGTTCTTCTGGCATGTTCAAGGTCAACAGGACTACATACAGCAGTGGAACCTTAATTCATTGAAAGTGAAAGGAGCCAGAGAGATAGGTAAAAAATTAGGGTGTTTGCCTTCATG
Organism: Crocidura indochinensis; assembly: GCA_004027635.1. NCBI lineage: Eukaryota > Metazoa > Chordata > Mammalia > Eulipotyphla > Soricidae > Crocidura > Crocidura indochinensis. The sequence continues at coordinate 38,687 of PVKC010001056.1, forward strand.
CAACCACCCAGGCTCAATCCTCAGCATCTCATATGGTCCCCAAATAAACCACCAGCAGTATTCCTGAGTGGAGAGGCAGAAGAAATTCCTGTACATTTCTGGGGGCTGCTCTAAAACACAAACATAAGCAAACAAATCCGTTGGAAATTTAAAGAAAAAAGTAAGTGTAAATTAATAATTATAATAATTGTCAAGATCTTGTTCAGGGGCTGAAGAGCTAGCATGGAGGTAAGGTGTTTGCCTTCCGTGTAGAAGGACAGTGGTTCAAATCCTGGGATCCCATATCATTCTGCCAGGAATGATTTCTGAGCCTGGAGCCAGGAGTAACCCCTGAGCGCTGCCGCGTGTGACAAAAAAAAAAAAAAAAAAAAAAAAACAGAAAAAAGATCTTGTTCAAAGTTTGTTAATTGTCCTCAGTTACATACTTCTATGTTGGCACTTTAAAAAATGGGAATCATCTCTGCTTTTTTGTATAATATTTATGTCAGTTATTTTTTTTAAAATATTTTCTTTTTTTAAACACTATGGTTACAAATTTGTACATACTCGAGTTTCAGTCATTGAAGGTAGATCACCCTTCACCTGTGCACTTCTTGAAAAGCTTATACTTAAATTGTTTATAGAAGCATTGCTTGCTTTGTTTTGTTTTTCTTTTGGCTACACCTGACTGTGCTGGGCTTATTTTAACTCTGTTTTCAGGGATCACTTCTTTTGAAGCTTAGGACCATATGGGGTTCCAACCCTAGTTACTTTCTATAATATCTCCAGCACCCAGGAAGAATATTTCCATATCGATGAGATCATTGCTATTACATCATAAATTATGTGAAAATTAAATGTGGCCATATATATGTATATATGACATAACACAATATTTAGCATAGGATAAATGGAAAATGGGTAGTAGAACTCATACATATTACACAAACAATATATTCTATGTTCTCATGTCTACTTGAAGATTTGGAAGCAGAGCAATGGCATTCTTTTAAATAAACTGAATTTCACTTTCAGTTATTTTTAAAAAATAATTTAGTAACAATTCTTGGATATTATCTTCTTGTAAATTATTTTAACTTTGTTTCTGAGAAAACTTTTAGACCAATCATCTGTAATCCAAAGACAACCACATAGCAAAGCTCAAACTAGCTTATCAATTATAGTAACTATACAAACTATACACCAGTTTTTTTTTTTTTTTTTGGTTTTTGGGCCACACCCGGTGAGGTTCAGGGGTTACTCTTGGCTATTCGCTCAGAAGTTGCTCCTGGCAGGCACGGGGGACCATATGGGGAACCGGGGGATCGAACTGCGGTTCGTCCTAGGTTAACACAGGCACCTTACCTCCAGCGCCACCGCCCGGCCCCTATACACCAGTTTTTAAATGGAATCAATGCCCTGAACAAATAAATAACCCAAGTCTGAAATAAATTATTATTGTTTTTAACATCTTTATCATAATATTAAAAAATGAATGCTATAAGTATGAATTAATGTTTTCATTCAATTTGTTTAGGAATTATAGTTTAAGGTGAGTTCTTATAATTTAAAATGCACACTGATTTGGATTGATTTTTGCCATTTTAACGTAATTTTCTTTGAACTTTTTTTTTGCTGTAGGCCTCGTTTGTATGAAGTCCAGCACATCTGTGGTTGAGCTTGTAATGCTGCTTTGTTCTCAGGTACAGAAATCTCATTGTTTGATTACGTGAAGGTTTTCAGTGACAGTGAAAATAAAATGTTTATTTAAGTCAATGTATCTTTCTATCTGTTATCTAATATGTATATAAAATTTATGTGTATTACACTAAAACTAAAGTAATTTTATTGTTATTTTTATGCATATTATCTTACCATGTGACTATTTTCTCCCTCTCTTTTAATTTCCCTTCGTCATCTTATTCTTCCCACCATCTTTTTGTTTATCCTTTCTCTCAACTCTAAATATAAAAACATAATACCAATTATTAGTACCTCTTTAACATATAATATTTCAGAAAGTATGTTGTTTATTGCTAATTATATAGTTTATTCTTTTCTCTTAGATTTGTAATAATGAAAACAAACCCTTCTTCGATACAATATCCGAAGTATAGAATACTTCTTATGAATGAGTAGTCTTTGATATGATTGACATTTTTCTGTTTATCTTTCATAATGTAATATATATATTTTATATAAATTATAAAAGTCTGCGTATAGCTATTTAGCTTTAATAAGAGTTGAAATCATAATTTTAATTATTTTACATTGCTTCTTTACAAAGGTTTTAAAATGCTATATTCAAATATATGTTGTGTTTATTTGGATTTAGGTATGTAAGAGTCTGTATTCTCACTAGTTCTATCATACCATACCATTCTAATTTTTACATAACTATCATATTTTAAAGCATGAGTCTTTAATCATAGAATGAACATGGGTATTAAGCCTTTCTCTCAGTTATTCAATGCAAAGAGGAAGACTTTTTCTAGTTATAAACCTTGAGTCTGACTAAAACTGCTGTATCTTACCATTAAACAACAATATTTGATCATTTAAAATATCAACAAAAATAAAAAAATAAAAAACTTACCTATAGATTTCCAGTTTTCAGGTTTACTTTCTTCCAGAATATATCGAAGATTAGTCATTTGGTCCATTTCTCCCATTTTGTCCAGGACGAATATAAATAAGTTAAACCATACAACGTCCCTGGTAGGAGTTCTTAAGTTGCACATTAGAAATTCATTTACTAATAAAGGATCCTGAGTTCAGGAGACATTGTGAAAAATAGATCTGAGTCTTTTAGGTCCTTGATGATACAAATTTTATAAAAAATTAGTATACACAAAATAACAAAGTTTCTTATTCCTTCGCTCTAGATTTCACTGAAGTTCAGTGAAATAAAGAGGAATTTAGCATTAGACTCCTAGTGTCTTTGATGGCCTCATCATATAATCATAGGTTTAACATTACTCATTTGCTGGCTCCAGGAATTCCTGCCATTAAAGGCCCTAGAGATGAAACTTTGCCTCAGATATTGATTGAAAGGAAGAATGAGAAATTTAAGCTCTCTGTGCAGTGCACTTTCTTTCAGTGTGTTAGCAGAGCAGTGTTATAAATATGTCTCTCAGTTTGATTTTTTTACTTTATTTTTTAAAATAATTCAGTGTGTTTTATATCTTAAATAGCTAATTGATTAAATATATCTCATTTAAATATAGTATTTTTAAATAAAAATTCATTTCTATTTTTTATTTTTATTAAACTGAAATATTTATTTCCACAAAATACTGTAATCCACAAAATACTTTAAAAAAAATAAATGACCACTCTTTCTTCTATATTATCCAGGTGGTGAGGTTTATTATTACACTGTAAAGTTGATTTTAAGATCATCTTTGTAGGTAATTGTTTGACTGATGTATAAAATATTTGTTTTAGGACACACAAAAAATGAAAATGTCTTGAATAACTTTCCAAAAAGTATTTGCCATTTCTATGTGCTACTCAAATTCAAGATTTAGATCTAATTTTATCCATTAGTGTTACAACCAAAGCAGGAGCTGACTTCTGATAAAGAAAAATAAAGGTTAAATGGTGTTATGGAGATTGCTTGGCATAGCACTTTCTAAAGCTAGTTTTTTTTCTATGGCCTTTAATGCATCTCTTCCTGATCCCTGTAGATTTAGCTCAGCACATTGGAGCTCTTTGTGCCAAGGCAAATGCAATCCTGACAAACCTTGAAAGCTACAAGGTTCTCAGTTCTTTTTTTTTTTTTTTTTTTTTTTTTTTTTTTTTTTTTTTTTTTTTTTTTTTTTTTTTTTTTTTTTTTTTTTTTTTTTGCTTTATGTCAGCCTTTGTAAAATATCGATGATTTCATAATATCATGTACAATTATTCATTTATTACAGTATGCAAAATGTGAATATTTTAATAATATGTGTTATATATTTTTAAATTTTTCCACAGTGTGAAATATGTATTTGATTCTTGGTTAAAATAAGTTTTTAATGAAATTGGGATTAGCTCATTATTCATTTGCTTAAATTGTGCTTTTCTCTATTTCAAATTTAAATAAAACACTAGAAAATAGAATTTTTTTTAAATATTGAACAATGGGAGTTGAAATGGAAAAGGGAAATGCAGCAACTCTTGAAATTTTTTTTATTTGCTATGACAAATTAGATCATTTTAATTTTGTTTTCCATTTCAAATTTTCATGATAATAATGATGTATATAATTAAGGGTACACTTTTTCATGTTATTGAACTTCTCAATAAACTTACTATTGGTGATGTGTAGTGTGCAAAATATGGTCTAAATTTACATGAGATCATCTTACAAGTTTCTGAAGGTACTTGTCAAGGATAATGCAGTTCATATGGGCAGTCTTTTAAACTCCAAGAAACATGCAATACAGTCTGTTACCCAGTGGAATTTTAGGTTACTCTAGAAAAAAATTAATTTTGAGACGATGCTAAAGTTTAATAGCAACTTATCTCATTATATTATACTCCCTGTTTTGTATCTTCTTTTCCATATAGATCATATCACGCAAAGGTAACTGTTAAGGTTTAACTTATATCCTTTCTTCTGTTCACGTTGCACACATAGAATATTTTTATGTACATAATGGTTTCCTATTACTTAGAATTAAAATGAATTTAAGAAAAAATTATATATATATACACACATATATATATTGTTTTGGACAAGATCAGTTTGCCACAAAATACTTACTGGATTTTCGCAGGTTGTTACTGCCTTCTGAATTTTCTAAGTTTTACAATCAGATGTGGTTAAGATCCTTTGAATAATTTTATATGTTTATCTTGTTTTTTCCACTACTTTATTCAAGTATATTGTGTTCTTTGATGAATAACAGATTTAGTCTTCAAGTAAACTTTTGTAGGTAGTATAATAGTTTGTAATTATTGCCAGATTTTTTTAGGAAGTTTCCATCAGAGGTACTCCAAAAAAATTTTGAATGATGTTATCCCATAGGATTTCTTTAAGTTTTTATAAGTAAATCTTAGCAGATGTCAGTTGCATTTTTCTGTGCCTTATCTGTCAATAGAAAACTTTTTATAAATTGAGAAACTTTTATGTAAAAAAAAATAGTCGCAGTACTTAAGTACTTTCTGACTTGAAGCATTGATGAGTAAATGCTTAATAAATCATTTTATTTAAACTTAAAAAAAAAACAAATATATAAGTAACATAAAAGTTAGCCTTGAAGTCTCCTTAGGATCTGTGTATGAAGTTACTAACATAAATTATCTTGTGGCTTGTTTGACTGTATTCTTTTTTAAGTATTTAATATACTTAAATAAAAGAGATTTTGGTGATTTCCCTGATGTGATCAAGGCCAGGACTTCTAAACACAGCACTTAAGAAAGAACCACAATAGGGGGAGGGGAGGAAAAAAAAAGAACCACAATTGAAGAATGATGATCCTTTCAAATGATTTGTTCTTTGAACATTTGCATTTTTTCATTTTTTTCTGATTTGATACAGTCTACTCACTTAGAACAAAATGAAAAAAGTTGTATTTTCCTTATGGTTAACTGAAAATTGAGGCACAAAAACAGAAAAGATAAGTTTTCAGGCCTTTAAAATTTTAATTAATGAATATTTATAATTGAAACAAGCTTGGTATTTTTATCAGAATGATAAATTTAAATAAACCAAGTGCAGATTACATTTTTCCAATCAGTTTGTAAATATGAAATCTTAATTATATTGAATTATATCATTTGAATTTTTATTGTGTTGGTGATTGTTATTGTTTATAATTGTGATAATTCTACATTCTTTTTTTTTTGTTGTTGTTGTTGTTTTTGGGTCACACCCGGCAGCGCTCAGGGGTTACTCCTGGCTCCATGCTCAGAAATTGCTCCTGGCAGGCACGGGTGACCATATGGGGCACCGGGATTCGAACCGATGACCTTTTGCATGAAAGGCAAACGCCTTACCTCCATGCTATCTCCCGGCCCCATTCTACATTCTTATAATATTTTTGTGGGGTGTTTTCTGCCTTTTGGGGACAATAATCTACAGTGGGTTAGTTTACTCTTTGCTTTGCACTTAGGGATCACTCCTTGAAGTGCTCAAGTAGTAGGTATCAAACCATTTGGCCACGTGAAAGGCAAGCACCTTCCTGTTATATTGTCTTTTCAGCCTTGAAATTCAATATTTTAAGGAAAGTAATCAAAAGCATTATATAGATTGCTCATAAAATTATTCATATGAGATAGTAATGAGTTTTTGGAAGACTTTAAGCATATTCTTAATCTGATAAACTCATCTACACAGAATACACAGGGATTCAGACTAAACAACCATTCTAAGCACAAATATAAAAAGGAATGAACCTATTACATGTTCAGATCAGTTACCAACTTCATTTGCATTTCAGTATCCAGACACTATATTTATTTGTATTTCATTTGTGGAGAATTGTGTTTTTTCCTGATATAATATGAGCAGAACTTCAATATAGTATGCTAATAGTATTTGAATTAAGATTGATGAGAAATTTCTAACTTGTGTTCATGATTTTTGTTTTGCTATGTCTTATTAATATAAATAATTGTACTGTTTCATTCTAGTATGTCAAACAAAATACTGTCTAATTTTTTGCATATGAAAGAACTAAATTCTCATTAAAACTGCTTTACCCATTGTATTATTGCTCCAGTCCCACTTTTATATGTTTTAAGCACTTGTAATATGTTTCTTTCTCAGATGTTATAACATCTTATTATTTATCTTTTCATATTTATAATTCATTCACACTTACATCAATCTGTTACAAACAGAGATAATAGATGAATCAGAAAAATTTTATTTCAGTCATGTTAAAATTATAAAAGAATGATGGTAGACCTTTCTTTTTTTTGTGAATACTCATATTTCTTTAAAAGTCGAGTTACCTTCCAAAATAATTTTTGTGTGTCTTGGCCACATATGGGATAATCCTAAGAGTTCTTATCAGTAGCAGAGAAGAGAAAATGTAGACTCATCTGAAGTAAACAGATTTTCCTAGACCTGATAGCCCTATCTCTTGGCTTAACCTGCCTATTTCAAATAATACTCTGGCTATATTCACTCCTTTGCAGATACTTTGTTGGTTTCCTCTTGCTTTAAATTTTTTTAAATTTATTTTATTAAAACCTTGTGACTTATAAAGTCCTTTATATTTGGGTTTTAGACATAAAATGAATCAGAGCTCTCTGACCCCACTCCCCCTGCTTTTAATTTTTGATTTCCATCATATACTTTTTTACACTGCACCAACTTTTAAAAATAGTAAAATTATTATATATGTATTTCTCAGTACTATCATTCTACATTTTCTTACTTTTGGTAGATTTATTTTACTTCTACTGAATATATATTTTATCACATTTATTTTTATTAGCTATTATGTAACTTTTACTTAGCTATTATTATTATTATTCACTGTACTTTTTCTGTTTATGATTCTTCTTTGTTTTTTTTTTTAGTTTAAATAATTATGGACTCACAAGAAGCAGTCACTTTGTATAAAAAATCCCATGTACCTTTCCCTAGTTTCCTCCAGTAGCTCTCTTTATGAATGAGTGAACTAAAGAATCAAAGTCAAGAAATTAAAATTGTGACATTTTGTTAAAACTTCACACATTATTCATTTTCACTACTTTTAATATGCTTTCACTTATTTGTGCTGTTTTACCTTACTTGAATTGATGTACTAACTACTTTAAATGAGAAAATATGGATTACTATACTTTTCTCTAATTACTCTAAACTCCTTTGTTTGAAGAAGCATGATGGTTTATTGTCATATGGATATTGTTACATGTATTACTCTATGCATTCTCTTAGTATTCAAAAGGCATATGGCTAGGTAGAAAACATAGGTACCTCTTTGTCTGTAAGAGAAATGACATGATAATCCTTAATATGTTACCTTGGCATTTCCTATATAAGTCACAGAATAAATATAGCATTTTCTCTTTTACTTTATTTTACTTTTTTTTAAATATTTTTGCACACACCTGGTGATGCTCAGGAGTTACTCTTGGCTATGTGCTCAAAAATGGCTCCTGCATGGGAGATCATGTGGTACACCAGGGGATCCGTCCTAGGCTAGCGCCAGCAAGGCAGACTCCTTACCGCTCCATGCCACCACTCTAGCATTTTCTCTTTTTGAAGCAGTTCACTCTTGCAGTAGTGGAATGAATACTATGTTTTGTCATCCATATATCTATTATTTTTTGAAAATATTTTATTTTATTTTTTTGATTTTGGAGTAATATACTCTAGCTCTGCACTCAAATCACTCCTGACAGTGCTCATGGCTATGGGATGCCAGAAATTGAATCAGATTGACTGCATGAAAGGCAAATGCTCTTCCTCTTGTTCTATTTCTTAGACCCTGGATTTCTTGAGAATATTTTAAATCATAGAATATTAGACTATCCAAAATGGATCTGCTTAAATCTTGACAGTTGTCCAGCTTCTCTTGGTCACTAGTCACCTCAGTTAAAGTACAGATTTACTCCATAGCAAAATCCATGGCGTAATTTATGTTCAGTCCTCTTGCCAGTGATGTCTTCTGTTTTACTTACTTTGTCTCGTCCAACACCCCCAAAAAAACAACAAAAAAAAGTAGCAGACTGTAGTTCATACCTAGTAAAATATTCATAAATATGCAAATATTTATTGTAAACAAATTATTATTCTGAAGAAAAGGAAACCGTTTTCAAGATAATTTGTTGGTTGTTTGCTCTTGTTTTGGTCCACAACTGGTCATGCCAGGGTTTTGTTTTGGTTTCTGGGCAGATCTTTGTATCCTACAGCTCAGAATATGATTTTTTGCCTAGTATCCTTTACTTTGGGCCTCCATTATTGGTAGCTGCTGGGCTTTTGCTCAGCCCATTAAGCCAAGTAACTCTCTGCAATTGTTTTAATTGCAGTAAAAAGCATATATAACATAAGTGTAATATATTAAAGGTTTTACGTGTAATATTCAGTAGTGTCATACATTCCTAGTGTTGTGTAGCCTTTCTATTATTGATTTCCGAAACTTTTGGTCACCCAAAGTCAAAACTTTCATATCACTAACTACTAAATTCCCAAGCATCCCCTGTATCTCTAAAGCATTTTTTTGTCTTTATGATTTTTCTGTTCTCAGCATTTCACTGGAATCTTATACTTATTCTGTTATATCTTAGCATTTCAGATTCATCCATATTATAATATGCACAAATTATATTCCTATCTCTCAGAATGTTTTTACTTTTTTAACTACACTTATTTGTTTACTCTCCCACCATCCTCAGTAAGTCCTCCTAATTTCTACTATTATTAGTATTCATTGATATCTCATTGCATTTTGTATGTTTATCAGTTTTATATTTTTATTGCACACAGGTAAAATCTTCTAAAATTATTTTCTTTCATTTTATTTACATTATTCCTATAAACTCCTATTTTGTTGGGGCTAGAGAGATAGCACAGGATAGGGCATTTGCCTTGCACACATTGGATCCAGGATGGACCTTGGTTCAATTCCTGGTATCCCATGTGGTCTCACAAGTCAGGAGTGAATTCTGAGTGCAGAGCCAGGAGTATCCCTGAGTACTGCTGGGTGTGGCCCAAAAACAAAAAAAATATTCATGTTTTTATAACAAAAAATATTCCATTGTATAAATAAACTCTGTTTGGTCAACTAACATGTACTTCCATTTTTTGTTATTTCTGATAGTTTTAGAAACAATGTAAATAAATATGAATTTAATCACTTTTGTCAAAATTTGTGTATCCTTCAGTTAGATATCCAAAAGTGGGATTATTGGATCATATTTGAACTACCTTTTACTACAATAGGATGCTTCTTAGTTTTTTTCCAAAATTATTTTGCAAATTATTTTCCCAGCAGCAAATAAATATCATCTCCCCCCACCAAATATACCAAACTTGAGTTATTGCTGCTTGTGATGAAATAAACTTTCTTATTTTTTTTTCTTTTTTGGTTTTTTGGGTCACACCCAGAAGCGCTCAGTGGTTACTCCTGGCTTCTCACTCAGAAATTGCTCCTGGTAGGCTTGGGAGACCATATGGGATGCCTGGATTTGAACCGATGATCTTCTATATGAAAGGCAAACACCTTACCTCCATGTTATCTCTCTGGCCCCAAACTATTCTTTTTATGGTTGAATTCCATTGTGTATGAAATGCTATATTTTATTTATCTATTAATTTTTGGTGGGTAATGGGTTATCTTTACCTTCTGACCACTGTCATTTTATCAATAACACCATGTAAGTAATTGAGGTTCTATTTTTAGACATAAGTCTATGACTATAATTTCTGCTATGTGATATTATTGTCAACTATTTTCTCTTTTTTTTTACACTAGCAGTTGTCTTTTTTTATTTTTGTTGTTGTTATTTACTTTTTATTTTTTGATTTGGGGCAACACCCCACAGTGATCAGAGCCTACCCCTGACTCTGCTCTCCAGGGTCAGTCTTTGATGAGCTTGCAGTCTTTGATGAGCTTGAGGAACATATGGAGTGCGAGATATTGAATCTGGATTGGCTATGGGTGAGGCAAACATCCTGTCCATTGTGCTATTTCTCTGGCCACATGTATCTGATCTATTATAAAATCTCATGAAAATGTACAACTTCTCCAGTTTATTCACAGTATCTCCAATGTATGTTGTTTTCACATTTGTTTTTTGTTTGTTTTGTTTTTTTCCCAAAGCATTGGTATTCTTGGGGGAGAAGTGATAGTATAGAGGAGAGGATAAGGAACTTTACTTGCATGCTGGTGAACTTTATTCACTTGCACTCCATTTGATGCCTCAAGAACCACCAGAAGTAATTTCTGAGTGCAGAGCCTGGAGAATTTTTAAGCACAGATAAGTGTGGTCAAAATAAAATAAAATATCTGTGTATATTTTTTGTTATTTTAACTATTGCCATTCCAGAGAGATGAACTGGCTCTGAGTCAATTAAGTTTATATCTTATAATTTCAAATTAATTGGCATTTCTCTAATGTTCAATAATGCTGATCTTATTTTTTATGTGCCTGTTGATCAATTGTATATTCTCTTTGGATAAAGCTTTATTCAGGTCCTGTATCTTTCTTGGACAGAAGGGAATTATACTATTAGACAAAAGAGTTCCAGAAGTTATTCCCAGCTTGGTGCAAGAGATCATTCCTATTATTAATAGGGCACCATACACAGTGATAGAACCTGGGCTGTTCATGATAGCTCTGTAACCTTCCTTACCCCTATGCATATTTTAATTAGATTTTTTTGGTTTATTTTAGGTATATCTGTTTACTATGAATATTGATCATTACCTATTATATATTAATTGTAAAGATTTCAACCCATTCTGTGGATCTTCTTTTATTTCCTTGACAAGACTCTGATTCATTGAAGTTTTAAATTTTGATATCCAATTTATCTCTTGTTGTTTTTTCTGCCTGGATAATTTCAGCATATCTCAGAACTCATGACTAAATATAGACTCATGGAGATTTTTTTAGTTCAAGTTCTTAAATTTGGATTTTAGTTAATTTCCATTTGGCATGAGATAAGGATTATGTTTTGTTTTTAATCTGTAAATCTGTAGCACTATTTTCAAAGAGCTTTTTCTTTTCTCTTATGTGCAAAGATTTCATACATTATTTAGCAATACTAATCTCATGAAACTTCTTTAGGTTTATTATTTATATAATATACAAACTTTTCTTTCAGTGACCAACTAGTTTACTATCTAATGTCATGTTATGGTTGAAGGTTCATGTAAAAATATTGCAATTTAGCATAACTGATTATTCACTTCTTGAATTAATTTTGACATTGTCTTATACAATTACTTAAAATAAGCAATGAAAAATTTTAAATGATATCTTGAAAATGTGCAAAAACATAGCATATTTTCCTTGGTCTTTTATTAACTTCTCTAACTTAATACACATAATTTTAAGTATGTGTTACAGACTTTTAAAATAAGGACTTTTATGGAGCATATTTTTATTTTTTCAATAAGAAAACAGGAAGTCACACTGCCAATCTAGTGTTCAAGAAGAATTAAGAACTGAATTTAACCTCCCACTTTACCTTTATTTTTTTTTATTTTCACAAAATTTTCCATGGATTGAATTTCTAAGAATACATCAAGTTGACTTACTTAATTCTACACAAAGCAAAGCTAATAAAAATGTGCACTGAGTTGACATATAGAAGGAAAGATAAGTGGTAGTGGAAATGTCCTGGATCTGAGATTTGTGCTAGGTAATCTAACTACCATAAAGGGATTGTGAAGAAAACATAGGGAATTCATTGTCATCCTTCTGGAACTTATTTTTCTTCAAAGAATTAAATTTCAAAGGGTCCTTAACTTGATACCCCATTTTTAGAAAATGTCCTTCATCTTGAGGAAATTTTATGCAACCATGTAGGAGACTTAAAAAAGTTGCAACAAAATTGTCTTAAACTTGATTGCTTGTTACAGACATGCAAACACAATTCTTTTATATTTTCTCATTAAAATAAAAATGAGCTGCCTAAAAATTAAACGTACTGTCTAATTTAATTTACCTGTTATTGTAACTGTACATTTTCTTTTTTTTTTTGTTTTTTTTTTTTGTTTGTTTTTGGGTCACACCCGGCAGTGCTCAGGGATTACTCCTGGCTCCATGCTCAGAAATTGCTCCTGGCAGGCACGGGGGACCATATGGGGTACCGGGATTCGAACCGATGACCTTTTGCATGAAAGGCAAACGCCTTACCTCCATGCTATCTCCCGGGCCCCAACTGTACATTTTCTTTAATTTGTACTTAGTGTGTTTGTGAGGTGTTTTCTCAAGTGACAAAATTTTCCTTAAATGATGTTTACATAAGATTTCTTTTTTTTCTTTTGGTTTTTGGGCCACACCCAGCGGTGCTCAGGGGTTACTCCTTGCTGTCTGCTCAGAAATAGCTCCTGGCAGGAACGGGGGACCATATGGGACACCAGGATTCAAACCAACCACCTTTGGTCCTGGATCAGCTGCTTGCAAGGCAAACCCGCTGTACTATCTCTCCGGGCCCTTACATAAGATTTCTAAATGGTTCTTTTTTCTATATTCATAAGGATGCTTTCTTTGTCTATATGACAGTAATTTTGAGTACCTATTATATGAATTCTTATATATTAATTTTCCTTGCTTTAAATCCTTTCTACACTCAGACTTGATATAGGACTGTGATTGCTAGGATTTTTCATCACAGTTCATTTAGTATATTTTTGTGTAGCTAATACATCAAAAATTAAAGAAAATATTAGCTTGTCCCACCTACCATACTATATGTTTTTCACACTTCCATCTATCATACTGTATGTTTTTCACACTCCCACCCACCAGACTCTATTTTTTATGTCATGATATTTTGCATATCTCCCTCTAAAATATTTTACCTAATGATTATTTTCCAATGCTAGAGGCAAAAGACAGGAGTAATAATACATAGTTAAGGTGTTTCCTTGCAGCTGATCAAGGTTCTATCCCTGGTACCACATATAGTCATCGTAACCATCATAACCATAGTCAAGTGAGTGGTCCTTGAGCACAGAGCCAGGAGTAAATCTTGAGTAGTTCTGGGTTATCCCTCTGAAATAACATAAATTAAACTCCTAGAATCAGCTATATAATAAGTACCTACCTGATCTTTTTTTTCCCACATTTGTAATGAGTCTGTAAAATAAATGTGTTCTTGCTAAAATTCTATTTAATCATTTAAATGCAAGACAATTGCCAGGAATTAAAGAATAATCTTATTTTAGAGGTATAATCATAAATGGTAGCATACTATTTTACAAATGAATAGAAAGTAGCTAAAATAGCTGAATGGTTTGAAGGAAAATAGACCCAGCATTTTGAAAAAGTGAACTAACTCAGCTCTTGCTAGGAACTCTTGAGTTTTTTTGTTTGTTTTGTTTTGTTTTGTTTTGTTTTTGTGGGGACCACACCCAGCAGCTCTTGCTCCCGGCTATTCCAGGTTCTATGCTCAGAAGTTGCTTATGGCAGACTCGGGGGATCACATGGGATGCCTGAAATCAAACCTTTGTTCTTCCCAGGTTGACCACATGGAAGGCAAATGCCTTACCGCTGTATTATCACTATGGCCCCAGGAACTCTTGAGTTTTACATATGTGCAGTCTAATTGAAAGAAAGAAATAATTTATTCTAGTAGTTCACAATACTACATCACATCAAAATAATTTGGAAAATTCTGATAAATTTATATTTCAGAAACTCCTTTGACTCTGTTTCAACCAGAATTCAGAGCCATATATTTTTAGATGATTACTATTGGTGTGGAATTAAATCAGTTCAATAACAAATTTATTGAGTTTTGTAAGAACATTCTCTTTATTAAGGAGTTTAAGACTTAGTAGGGAGACAGATAGATAAAGGCATTTCTACAAATTACAAATATGTTATTTTAGGGATAATTTTCTGTGGATAATAAAATTGATACTGTGCTAAGAAAAGAGCTATCTAAACTCATTTCTTTCCCCAAAGTTTTAACTTTATTTTGCATGCTTTACTATCTATTAGATTATCTAAACTGCTAAAACAGTAATAGATCGTAGGATTCCATGTTCTATTTTAATATTAAATTTTAGCATTCCGGTTTCTGTAGAATTAAAGTTAAAATAAACACCAACAGCTCTTTATTGGGATTAAAAGTGGAATTTTAATCAAAAATTTTAATGTACATTTCTAAAGGAAATTCTTCCTTTCACATTCTATTTTTCCTTTACTCTTGCACATTTTGTTTACAACTATTTCTGATTTACCCTATTTGAACTGTCAAGGACTGCAAAGATCTGGGTCTTTTCAACTAATCACACATTGTCATGATTATTCAAGTGTACTGTCATTAAGCAATTATTAAGCAAGATTTAAAATCCGTATTAAATCTGTATCTTGCAGAGTATACTGTTATTATTTTTGTTATCATTTAAAAACCTGGAAGTTCTCAAAGTTTACTCATGGCTCTGTTCTGAAGTATCACTTCTGGTAGGGCCTGGAGGACAATATGTAATGTTGGGAGTCAAATTCAGTTGGCAGCATACAAAGCTACCATCCTATTTTTTGTATTTCCTCCAGACCCCAGTGTACTGTGTTTTTTAGGAATGGTTTGTAGACCTTTTTATTTCCATTTTTAGGTACTTTTTCAGTAGTTTATAGAAATACAATTGTGTTTTCTCTTTGCCTTTCAAGATAAATGTACCCCAAATGAAGAAACCTTTTCTATTAAATTAAAGAAAACAGCTAATTGACATTGTTTAAATAACTAGATTTAGTACTACTTGTAGACTCATTCTATTAAAGGAAACACCTGGAGTATAATGTATAATGAAAAATGACAAAAACTATAACTTGTGTCACATAACTTACATCATCCCAAATTATATGAATACTTTGCGCACTTATGCCTTAAAATCCACACTTCGTATTACTCTTTGCTAATAAGTGTGGATTAAATTGCTTTTTTTTTTTCCTCTCAGGTGGTAGGCAATATGTACATCTGTAAAAACAGGGCCAAAGGAACAGGGGAAACATGTGGGGGAAGAGGAGAGATTGTCTTAGCATGTCTTTCACTAGGAACTCTTTGATTTTCTATCACAGTCCTGTGAAATAAAAAATGTTTCACACTTGGGGCCAGCGATATAGCGCAGTGATAGGCTTTTGCCTTGCATGCAAGTGACCTAGGACAGACCTGGGTTCAATCCCCTGCATCTTATATGGTCTCTCAAGCCAGGAGCGATTTCTGAGTGCATAAACAAGAGTAACCCCTGAGTGCCACTTAGTGTGGCCCCAAAACAAAACAAACAAGCAAACAAACAACAAAAAAAGCTCATTCAGCAACAATTTTAAACAAATTCTTGGGCTCCTTCTGAAGCTGAATCTGGGACCATGCAAAAGACCATATTTAGGTGTGTGTTTGTGAGAAGAAGGACCACATAAAATGAATTAACAGGGAGCCGGGAGGTGGCGCAGGAGGTAAGGTGCCTGCTACCTTGCCTGCGCTAGCCTAGGACGGACCACGGTTCGATCCCCCGGTTCCCATATGGTCCCCCGTGCCTGCCAGGAGCGACCTCTGAGCGCGTAGCCAGGAGTAACCCCTGAGCGTCACTGGGTGTGG